>JASDQU010751868.1:49842-60437 GCA_032191745.1 Picea mariana
AAGTAGGCTTAGTAATGCGTATGCTTATTAGTCTATAAATCTTGATGTGTGATGTAAATTGAAGTGTCGTTTATTATCATTGCATCAACGTTTTGTCTCTTGTATGCTTGAGTTTGGAAGAGTATTGCAGGTTCACTTTCAAAGCTCTCCATTGGGAACTCCTTCTAGAAGGGAAGGGTCACTTGTAGCTTTTCACACCCCAACTATCTAGATCTATTACTTTTCTCTTATTTTGCTGTACATCCATCTCATTTTCAGCTAGCATATCTTGGTTTAGATAGGTCAAAATAATTTAAAATCTATATCTTGTCTTGTGGAAAGTTCTTGTCCCAAAAGGGCAAGGGTTTCCTTAACATTGTTTGGTTGTGTGTAGCCATCCTAGCAAGAAAACCTTGCTGTTTTAACAGGTATATCAGATCTGATAGGAGGCTTTTGGTTGCCCCAAAGTGACACACACAACACTACAAGACCCCTTGGGGGAATTTGGTAGCTATCTCTCACTCTTCCCTTCTTTTTTCTAGCTTAGAAGTGCACTTTTCTTCTTTATTTGCTTGTTTGTTTGAGCTTGAGGTGTAAGAGGGGAAGTGGTACGGCCTCCCCTCTTTTTCAAGCTTGTTGGGTAGGTAGGACGTGGGTAGATCTAGTTTCTTTCCCTTTAATTTTTTGAGTTTTCTTTTAGCTTTGCCGCAAGGTTTAGAAGGTGAGGGCACCTTCTCAACCTTGTGTGGGTATTAGCTTGGTTGTTAATAGATTAGCTTGTATCTTAGTTTGTTGTTAGGTTTACTTTCTTTCTTGCTCATATCTTGCTAAGTTATCCTAATAATAAGATCTAAGAACACTCTAATTAACTAAGACAAGATAACTAATAACCTACCTATTTGGGAAATGAACCCCCCAAAGAGGTAGAGCTAAGTGTTAATGTGTTATCCTTCATGTGATGTGATTGATCTAAATGGTTTAATGTCTTGAATGCTTATGTTTTAGATCTAATCTCATATCTTAAGCCCATTGGGCAACACACTTAATAATTTGGTCTTGCTTAGTTTATTTCGTTTCAAACTCTTAATCTCTCTTAAGCACATACTTGACTTTCATGCTGAATACATCTTAAAGTGCTTAACATTAAAGTGGTTTATTGGTTCATTGCACATATCTATTGGTAGCCACGTCTTGGGCTTGGAATTTCTTGAATGGTTAATTGGGCAAACACTTAATAATTTTCTTTTGTTTCATCTCTTAAGGCAAGATTTTCTTGCCATTGGATCTATTGTTTCTAATCAAACTACAATTGATGTGCATGTGATATAATCTCTATTTCTTTCAGCCATTTATCTTTATTTGCTTCTTATGTGTTGATCTACTTCATTGTTAAAGCTTAAGCAAAACATTTTTTTGAGCAAGTTCAGTTTCGGCCATCTCATTATTTTGCACTTTAAAAGTACCTTAAAACTTTCAAAACACTCTTTTAATCACCTAAAAGTCTACTTAACTGTTATATATACTTAATAGACTATTTTAGGGTACCTTAGACCACCATCTCCACCATCTAAAACGGGTTTGAGGAAAACAACGGAGGGTAGTGGTAGGGGACTGTCCCATGGCGCTCCAGGTGGGTGTCCTCTCCAGGAAGTACTCTTACTGTCAGGGCTGACCGTGGAAGCTAGGGTGGGCCTCGTTGCCTTACTATCTTGAGCACCCGACAGTTATTTAGCAACAAGAGGAGGAGGAGGAGGCTTTGGTGAAAGCTAATAAAATTTATAAATCTTAAGAAAAGCCTAATTATTAAACCCTTGGCCAAATCTAATAATACTGGGTGGGCTTAATAATAAAGAGTGTAGATTGTCTTCAATATCTTCATAATAATTATGATTAACTTTCCATTGTAATCCTGTTGATGAAGTAATGTATTGATGATAATCTTGTGTAAATGGTGATGTAATTTGATGCTTTGATCTTCTATATCCTGCACACATTGAACAAATACTTGGTTAGATTGTTGTTGTAATCTATCATTCTTTTAATTGTAAATCTTGTAAGTAAATGTACATGGTATTCTTTTATTGAGTTATTCTTTCTTGTAAAATTGTAACTTGTAATCAATTGTAAAGAAACACCCTTTAACATAGTTGACCCTTTGCCCAATTTCTAGGCACTAGTCTTAGTTGACCTAGGGAAAAGGCTTGCTTTTCATTCTAACCCTTGCATCTTGCATGGTTGCCTTAACATCTTAGGATTAGAATCCCCTCTAACCTTAACAAATTAAAATTAACTCCTAGAACCTAACTCACACATCTAGTAACTAAGGTCTACCCCCTTTGGCTTCCCTAGGAGTAAGCCTAGACGGAAGAGGTTCCGGTCAAAGTGAGAGCGTGAGCTGTGAAACCAGGCATTGTGCCTCCAAGGACACACTAAGTGAGCCGGACTTAGCTCACGTTTGCAAGTGTGTATAAGGACGACAACAGGCTCAATAATGCTTTAACTATCTTTGGTTAGGTCTAAATGGTCTTTAGCTAGGGATCACCTTCTCATTTAGGTTTTAGTACCTCTTAATTAAGCCTTTAACACTCTTAATTACATGATAAAATATGGTTGTTCTAACATTTCTAGCAATACTTTAGAACAACAATTTTTCCGTGCTTGATCTTAGATGGTGGTTTTGTTGAAACCTTAGGGTATGCTATGGTGCGTTGAGTTTGGCAGGAACATAAATAAGATATTCCAGAGCTTCAACTCAAACTGAATGATCGCAAGATAGATGTCCATGTGCTATAACACCCATTTATTTTGGCTATGCAGTTCTGTTGATGTAAGTTTCCATGGGAGTTATTCTTTTAAGAAGCATCAAACATCAACCACTAAGTAAGACCTACTATGATGAAGAATGATGGCCATCATATGTTAAGAAGCTATGTACAAATTTTTTTTCCATTGGCTCTGAGGAATAAAAGCGGCAAAGGGAAAACCTTCTTCTTTTTTGTGTCTCGAGGGCCATGCTCACATACATATTATATAGGTTAGGAATCTGCCCTTCCTTTTTGGGTGTTGGAGGTGGGTGTGTGAGGGCCATGAGGGAGGTAGACCTGACATGGGTATGGTCCATGGATCGTGGTCGTGTCAACACCCTAGTTATTGGTGGGGATAAACCCCCTACCAAATAACTAAATGATCGCAAGATATATGGCCATGTGCTATAACATCCATTGCATTTGGCTATGTAGTTCTGTTGAAGTAAGTTTCCATGGGAGTTAATCTTGTAAGAAGCATCAACATCAACTACTAAGTAGGGCTTGCTATGATGACTATGTCATTGGAGCAGGAGCGGGAGTGGGAGCGCCATTTCCCAAAAAACCTTGGGAGTAGAGCGTTGCGGGAGCGTTGTATATATATATATTATAATGCATTTATATTAAAAAACATGTAGAATGCCAAATTAGTTGCATAATATATGAAAACATGCATATTTGTGCTACTTGTAGATGAATACTACATTATTATGAAGTTAGAAATGCCATTCATAGTACACTAATGATTATATTGAAACTTTGGAAGAAAGCATTATGAATAAACGAGCAAGAACATTTAAATGACAAACATAAATAACAAGCAATGTTCCACCATTGCTTATATTGGGATCCTCATCATTAGCATCATCCTTCATCCTTTGCCTCTTGTCTAGCCTTTGCCTCCACCTCAATCCTCTAGGGACATTAGTCAACAACCACCAATTTTGATGAAACTGTCTAATCCAAGCCTTAAAATATGGTAGAAAAAGCTTAACATGCCTAATCAATGATTTTGGTTTGAGTGAAGGGTACATTTTTACAAGGCCATGACAAAGGAGTTAAACAATCAACACCACCAACATTGGTTACTTATATAATAGATTCCTCAGGAATTTGCCAACGTACTTCATCTTTACTAGAAGAAGAAATTTGCTTCATCTTACTTAACTTTCTTTGAGGGTTCCTTCTCTTCGGCAACTGTTGCTTCGTGTATTTCCTTCCTTTTCTTTAACTTAGGACAATGGTTCTTGTAGTGACCATATCTTCGATAGTTGAAGCATTGTATTACTGACATATCCTTTTCTTGATTATGTTTCTTCCTTAAGCCAAACTTTCCTTTATTCCTGAAATTCTTGAATTTTGCTGTGAAGGCTCGATCATCATATTTCTTTTGGGATTTCTCTTTTAGTCCTTGATTCTTCTTGTGTATAGCAAGTCCAGAGCTCTTCAAATGTGGGATACTCCTTTCTTGTGTTCATGATTGCGACAAATGCATCCCATGTCTTGGGAAGCCCATTGAGTACTACTATATTTACCAGTTCCTTTTCTGAAATGATTTCTTCAATAGCTTGTAGTTGATCTCTTAACTGAGAGATTCTTACAAAGTATGATGTTATGTTGTCATCATCACTCATTTTCATGTCACGAAGCTCATTCTTCAGACTCATCACTTGTCCAATGTTTCTGATTGAGAAGAGGTTAGTTAGGGCATCGTATTCTTAGATGAGTCAAGATGAGAGATGTAATGTATCAAGTTGTCTTTTACAGAGTCCACTATGACACTCATAGCGTTGATGTCATTGTCCTTGAACTTCTCCATAATTGCAATGTTTTGAGGTTCCTTTTCTTTTCCCACCTCAAACTGTGGTTTCGTGATCTTGCCTTTCACGTTGTCGAACACTAGGATGAGGTCAATCCTCGTCTTCCATGCTCTAAAGTTAGAAGCCCCTTCTAACTTGTTTTTTGACTTCATAGAGTAAGTCATGATTGTTTTGATCTGGTTAACCTTTGACTTTGACTTGGTCAACCTTTGATTTTGACCAAAAACTCAAACTTGACGTCTTAGCTTCTTGAGACTACCAAGAGGTTCGATATGCTAGGGCGCACTAGGCTATCTAGAAATTAGATCAATCTCTTCACTTAAGGTGCCTTAACAAGAGGGTTAGGGTTTAGTTGCTGCAACAAAACTTTGACTGCAACTGCAACTGTAAATGAGCAAATCCTCCCAATCTATCTTCCAGCGGTTAGACTGTTCGAAGATAGTGTGGGCCCATAACCTGTTAGAATAATAGGTGTGCTTGTTTCACCATAGACAATATATCAATATTGTCTCCCAACCTTGACAGAGAGAATAATTTCGGAAGCAAACCCTAGAACCAATAACCAATCAAGGTAGCGTACCTCTCTCCAGAGCTAGTGTACTAGGCAGAAATTTGCCAGTTGCAGCAGTTGCAATTGCAGCTCCTCTCCAAACTTGCGCACCACTGGCCTTATGTAGTTGTGAGAGGTGAGGTGACAAATGAGCTCTAGCGCCCTTTTATTTGTAGTCCTCCAAGTGACTTAGGGTTTCTCTTGCTTCCTGGAATATTCTAGTCTCGTCAGGGTTACATGTAGAGGTTAATACCTCCCGCAGCTACCATAATATCAACACTGCCTCCTAGCTAGGGAGGTATTAAAGGCAATGGTCTTGAGCACAGACAGACCATTCAATTGGTAGCATCATCATAGCCACATAGGCTATCTCATGGTCAAATCATGAGCACTGTCGTCACTATTAGTATCATCTGATAGCATCAACTGCATCATCTCTTGAAGCCATACTCCATCTAAGTAATCATGTATGATGCTGAATAAGTCACTCACTCCACAGAGTGATACAAGAACCATTTTTCTAGTTTGGACATATGTCCTAGAAGAATAACTGTTCCAACAGATGCTGGAAGCCACGCCATGGGCTACAAGGACTATTCTTCTAATTCGGACATACCTCCTAGAAGAATGACTGTCTTGGACCATTTTCCACAAGGAGAATGTTTGTCCACCAACATACTGACTATCCATCTAGCTGGCAATTATCTCCAACACTAGTGGTAGTCTCCATGGCAATCAGAACAATGCCATTCAATAGAACACAATTGTGTCTATCCATAGTAGAACACAACTACTATCCAGTGGTACATAAGCACACCTAGTAGCACATGACTACTAACCAGTGACACATAGTCACAACTAGTGGAACACATCCACCACACTAGCATACAACTACTCTCTAGAGACATATAATCTCCACAACAATCATATCATCTGATATCAACCTGCATAACAATATCATGATACAAACTGAGTCATTTGGGCCATTCTTCTACTCACATCTGTGAGATCTGGAAGAGCATCTGCCCTTAGAAAGTAAAACATCAGCCATGGGCTATCTGGACTATTCTTCCCAAGGATAGAAGAATAACTATCCCTGATTTTTGAGGCTGGACCATTCACCTAATTGGGCCATTCCTCCGGCACTAATCATAGTGCAACTTGGAGAGAATGAGTTTGCCTCAGGGAATGTCTGTCCTTGATTGCTAAACCTGGACCATTCACCTAACTGGGCCATTCCTCCGACACTAATCATAGTGCAACCTGGAGAGAATCAGTCTGCCCTAGGGAATGATTGTCCGGACCATTTCCTAATGGAAATGACTGTCCTGCACCAACCTCCAAAACGGACCATTCTTCGAAACTGCTCACAACTGTGAACTTCAAAAGAATGATTGATCGGCGAGGCAGACCATTCTACTTGACCACTACTCAAGGTGACTACCAAGAAGAATGACCGTCTTAGATCATTCCCCCACACTGGCCACAAGGGGAATCGCTGTTTATGGTACGTCAACAATCTATCAGACCATTTTCATTACGAAAATGACTGTTCGATTTGGACCAGTTTTCGAACTGGAAAATGCCTATCCGTCAGAAATCTCGAACCACTTTTCGAATTGGAAAGGAACTGCCCATCCTGGACCATTTTTCGAACTGGAAAATAACTGTCCATAAATCAATAACATATCAGTGCTCCCTCCCAACCTGGGAGTAATCACTTCTTTTTCCAATAAGGAAGTTGTCTCCATGAGCCCCGACTTGTCTCTTAAAGACGCAAACTTTTCATCTTGGACAGAGGCTTTACCAAAATATCTGCTATCTGCTCATTTGTGGAGATATACTGGAGAACCACTTCTCTCTTCTGGACTTTATCATAGAGAATATAATGCTTGATCTCAATGTACTTCGGCCTGTCATGGAACACCGGTTTCTTTGAAAGCTTCACATGGCTCTGATCATTACAATATATCATGGTCGAATTCAACACCTGATTAGACAGTCCAGAAACCTACTTACAGAGCCACATTGCTTCTGTACAAGCATCACAAGCTGCAATGTACTTTTCTTCTGTAGTGCTGAGTGCAACAGACTTTTGTTTCCTGCTAACCCATGACATCGTGACAAAGCTCAAACTGAAACATATCCAAGTAGCACTTCTTCTCTCATTTGCACTCCCTGCCCAATCTGAATCGATAATTCCATGTAACTGTACATCATAACTCAAACGTTCCACAAGGAAAATATCTGGTTGAGTATTTTCCAAATACATTAACGAGGCAATCAATTGTCGATACGGAGATGGGTCTTACTGGATTAGAGTCTCTCAACTTCTTTAGATTTGTCATCATGGGAGTTTTCCATAAATTAGCAATCCATTATCCTGTACTTTTGAGTAACCATTCTGATACACTTTCTTTGTCATAGGAAGTTTTCGCCACGCTTCTGTTGTATATGAGATACTTTGCATCAAGTTGCTTGAATCCATACAAGGTCTTCTTCTATCTTCATACATGGATGTCTTTCTGGTATACGCTTCTTTCTCAATTTGCTTTATTGGGAAGAACAGTCTTTTACATGGATATTGCAAGAGGTATATCTGGTTTATTGGAACAAGCTGTCGTCATAGTCTTCTCCCTCCTTTTGGAAGAACCTCTAGTTATGAATCTCGCAATGCTTCCATTCATAAGTCTTTTTCACATTTTCTTACATATCACAACTTCCATTTCTTCTGCTTGATTGCTTCTAGTGGGTTCAAACCAAGCTGGTAGTCTTATGATTCTCGGTATAATAACTTGTTCAATTGGTTGTTCTGACTTTTCTTTCTTTCTTGGAATCTTCATGTTCTTCCTCATCTTCAATGTTGGAGTCCATGGAATCTTCTATAGATTCTATGCCCTTCCTTTGTGAAGGTTCCAACTTCTTCTTTTCGTCATAGGAGCATAAATGTAGATGGATAACAAAGGATATTCAGAGCTTCTTGAAGAAGAATTCTTTTGATCACGTGTTGTTTATCATCGTTGCTACTTTCAATGGGAATATGGAGAGATACTTCATAATCTTCACGGATTCTTCAATGGATCATATCATTTAGGATTAGCTTCCTCCTAATCCTCGCGTCATGCATGAATGCATGTTCTTATTTTGGAATTCTGTAATCAACTCCCTCCATCTAAGAGAGTCCATGCTTCCCTCTGCATCCTTATTGTCTTCTGCAAAGTGTTACAAGTCTTTATTCTAATTTCCTCTTGATTACTGACTTCTTTCTGATTTGACTCCTTTTCAAGTTTGCTTCTGATTTCGGCTTATCTGGTAGTTATTTATATAATAGATTCCTCAGGAATTTTCCAACGTATTTCATCTTCTTATAGTCATTGTAATAGCAATCCTTATCTTGTTATCCTTTCATAGGTATTGTTTCACTGACCATCTTTTCTTCTAAGAAATAGATATGCATGATATGTACAGGAACTATGTAAACATGGTATGTACAAGAACTATGAAGAATATTGTTACTTTGACTAGAAGAAGAAGTCTGATTCAACCTGCTTAACTTTCTTTGAGGGTTCCTTTTCTTCAGCAACTGTTGCTTCATGTGTTTCTTTCCTTTTCTTTAACTCAGAACAATGGTTCCTGTAGTGACCATATTTTAGACAGTTGAAGCATTGTATTTTTGACATATCCTTTTCTTGATTTAGTTTCTTCCTTGAACCAAACTTCTTCTTATTCCTGAATTTCTTGAACTTTGTTGTGTATGCTTGATCATCATCTTTCTTTTGGGATTTCTCTTTTTTTGTGTTCATGCTTGCGGCAAATGCATCCCATGTCTTGGGAAGGCCATTGAGTACTATATTTACCAGTTCCTTTTCTGATATGATTTCTTCAATAACTTGTAGTTGATCTCTTAACTAAGACATTCTCACAAAGTATGATGTTATGCTATCATCATCATTCATTTCATGTCATGAAGCTCATTTTTCAGACTCATTACTTGTCCAATGTTTTTGGTTGAGAAGAGGTTAGTTAGGTCATTGTACATCTTCTTAGATGAGTCAAGATGAGAGATGTAAGGTATCAAGTGGTCTTTTATAGAGTCCACTATGATACTCATAGCGTTGATGTCATTGTCCTTGAACTTCTCCATAACTGCAACGTTATGAGGTTCCTTCTCTTTTCCCACTTCAAATTGTGGTTCCATGATCTTGCCTTTCACGATATCCAACACTTTATTCTTGGCAAGGATGAGGTCAATCCTTGTCTTCCATGCTCTGAAGTTAGAAGCCCCTTTAACTTGTTTTCTGACTTCATAGAGTAAGTCATGATTGTTTTGATTTGGTCAACCTTTGACTTTGACCAAAAACTCAAACTTGACGTCTTAGCTTGCTGAGAGTACCAGGAGGTGCACTATGCTAGGGCGCACTAGGCTATCGAGAAATTAGGTCAATCTCTTCACTTAAGGTGCCTTAACAAGAGGGTTAGGGTTTCATTGCTACAACAAAACTTTGACTGCAACTATAACTGTAACTGAGCAAATGTTCCCAATATATCTTCCAGTGGTTAGACTGTCCGAAGATAGTGTGGGCCCATAACTTGTTAGAATAACAGGTGTGCTCGTTTCACCATAGATAAAATACTCTCCTGGACCATTTTCCACAGGGAGAATATCTGTCCATCAACATATTGACCATCCATCTAGCTGGTAATCATCTCCAACACTATTGATAGTCTCCATGGTAGTTAGAACAATGCCATTCAATAGAGCACAACTGTGTCTATCCATAGTAGTACACAACTACTATCTAGTGGTACACAACCACACCTAGTAGCACATGACTACTAATCAGTGACACATAGTCACAACCAGTGGAACACATCCACCACAGTGGCATACAACTACTGTCCAGAGACATACAATCTCCACAACAATCATATCATTTGATATCAACCTGCATAATAATATCATGATACAAACTGAGTCATCTGGGCCATTCTTCCACTCACATCTGTGAGATTTGGAAGAGCATTTGTGGAGTTAGCCATGGATTTGCAATCCATCATCCCGGACTTCTGAGTAACCATTTTGATACACTTTCTTTGTCATAGGAAGTTTTCGCCACGCTTCTGCTGTATATGAGATAGTCTTCGTCAAGTCGCTTGAATCCATACAAGGTCTTCTTCCATTTGCATACATGGGTCTCTTTCTAGTATAAGCTTCTTTCTCAATTTGCTTTATTGGGAAGAACAGTCTTTTACATGTAAATTTCAATCCATGGATACTGCAAGAGGTATATTTGGTTTACTGGAACAAGCTGTCGTCATAGTCTTCTCCCTCCTTCTGGAAGAACCTCTAGTTCTGAATCTCGCAATGCTTCCATTCATAAGTCTTTTTCACATTTTCTTACATACACTGTTAATCACAACTTACATTTCTTCTGCTTGATT
>JASDQU010751869.1:2933-31700 GCA_032191745.1 Picea mariana
ATTCGGATGTAATAAAGGTCAATATTAATAAGGCCTTTCAATAAAATAGAATAAGGTGGATGTAAGAAGACCTAATAGAAGCTTCCACTTCTAGAAGGATCTTCCTCTAGATGCTTCTCTTAATAGACATATTTAGTATAAATAAGAGGTGAGGGTATGAGAACCCTAGCTTGGAGATTATTGTAATAGAGCGCTACTCTACTAGAGGTTGCCCCCTCGAAGAGGCCTGTGAACATTGATATCTAAATCAAAGTGGTATTTGTGTTGCTATTTCGTATATCATTTCTGTGTATTGTGAAGATTATGCCTGATATTTTACTGTCATTCTGTCATTTCTAGCATTTCATTTATGTTCTGCATATTTTATATATCTGGTATATTGCAAGAATTCACATAGGTAATACAATTTTTCCCTCTTCTCCCCCTATTGCTTCAATAATTCATATTCAATATCCTTCCAACTGTCAATAGAGGCCATGGGGAGTTCTTTGAACCATTTACAAACATATCCCTCTAGGGTTTGAACAAAAAACCTCGCGAAGACATATTCATGTTCCAAAATTAGGTTATCAATGAAATCTTAGAAGGATGCTAGGTGTTATTCAACATAAAGGGTTGGTTCACCATTTTATTTGGGTAACAACTTCAAGTAATTTTTCGGTAGGTCAAGGACGTGCGAAGGAATATTTAAAGGGATGAATTAGGCCATAAACCAGGTGTTTAAGGGTGGTGGGGGAGGTTGATTCCCACTGGCTCTTCATCCTCCTGAATTATCCATGAGGTTATGCAATATAATGTTATGGTATTCAACATATGGAGGGATAATATGGTTTTTTAGAAAGGGCTTAAAGGAGGAGCTCACTTCTTGACAAAATCCTAAAGGAACATTTTGTAGATCTATTAAGGGTTCATGAGGTAGATTGGAATAAAAATTAGAATCAACATTTATATCAACAAGCTCCAAATATTCACTACCTACATGAACAACATAATGAGAAGCTTCCAAATTAGGGTTACCTGGAAGAAAAGATATTTGATGTTCTCTGAGATTTCTCCAGGTCACGAGCTTCTCAAGGTCTGAGTATATGTGAGTTTGCTTAGGATATAAATGGATTCTAGTATATATTATATTAGATGTTGGATATTCTTCCTATGGAGTCTTCAGATCAAATAAATTAACAAGCATGTGTTTGAAACACGTTCCACCTACAAATACCATATATGCAATGTCATATCCCCAATGAAAAATATATTCAAATTTTGTTCCCCGATAATGACGCCATTTCAGATGTTATCTCTTGCTATGTTCCAGGATGTAATGGAACTATGCCAAGGCACCCCAGGGGCTAAGACCCATAGTATATCTTGAAACTGTGTTTATTAACAACAAAAATTATGCAACATTTTGGGTATTTTTTTCTCTCTCTGCTATAAAAATCTCGTCCCTCAAACTGTATTAGAACTAACACCAAGAGATTCAACGGGAAGGGGCATATCTCCATGAGTTATTTAGATAGTTTGATTTAAGTTTAATAATGGTCATATTTGGAAGAAATTAAATATAGGCATGTGAGGCATCTTTAAGGTGAATCTCATAGCCTGGACAGAATAACGTGTTTAGCAATTAAGAATTCAACAATTTTGAGAAATATATCAGATTATTAAAACATGCATTAAATAGTGAGATTTCTCATATACTTAAATACATGGAGGTACCCTCAACAAATAATTAAACAGATGAAAAAATCACATGAAGTGGTCATACAGTCATAGGAAATCACTTCAACATCATAAATAAAACAACACGAAGTAACATTGCACATGTGATAAAACATGTTGCTTGAGATTTTATTAATGGGTATCTAATAGCATAAGACATGTAATGAAAGGGATGGATTTTATAAGAGCACATACAAAAAAATGAAGAACAAAGTAATGCATAATGCATGGGATGACAATCTTGCATCCAACAGCCTTGAAAATTGGTCTGTGTCTGAGGGGATTTTTGATCAGACAACTCAGGTAAAAGATATTATTCAATTCCCAAAAATGTAAACCCTACAAATGAGCTCCTTCTATCGATTTATATCTTCTCTGACTTAAGAGAAAGTAGTTTTATTGGACCAATGTTACTTGAAAATCGATTTCATCTTTCCAAATTCTTAATACCATGCTTGACATCTTAATGAATTTCAGCTTCTCAACCGATTTTTATTCATATTAACCAGGAAAAAGTAGAGTTTTTCCCCCAAATTTGAAGTGTTTTTGTTTAGAGGGGTGGGATCCTTTCATCTGATTGAGCCTAAAGATGGGTCCTTATAGCTAGCTCTCAGAGGTCTTCTGCTACTACAGTGGGCCCATTCAACCATGGAATAATTTGGGTTGTTGATTGGTTGAAAGGCCTACCATCACATTCTACTTAGACCTCTCTACTTGTTGGTGCAGGGTGTCAATGACCAAAGCTTGAAATATCTAGTCTCAAGTTGCTTCCTTGGGATGGTCAATTGATACAACTGCACATTAGGGTAGACTCCTAAATGATCTTCTTATTTCCCAGTTTTTCTAATGATACCCAAGAAGAAAATTCTTGCTATAGAAACAAATAGAACAAATTTTACCCACATATGTAGCCAAGATGGTTGACAATATCCACCTATGAAAGAATTTTTCATGGGCGGATCATCATCTACTATATTGGGCATCAAGATAGTTGTATCAGAAAAAACTAGATTATTTTTAGAATCGTTTAGCCTCGATCTCCCTTCTCTCTTTCTTATAGAAACTTGACATGTGTCTTGTGAGAGAGATGAGGGAGCAACATGATTATTCATGCCTATCCAAATATGTTAAGATACAAGACATGAGTGAATGATAACATCAAGAAAAATGATTATTATCCTTTAACGGTTGTGCGTAGGTACATGATGATGGGAGAGGGATGGAAAACATGATGCTAGGTATCCTGTTACATTTCATGTCCTTTCCAACATATTTTGCAGAATGTCAACAAATGTTCCCACTCTCCTAAAACATTTTCTCTCTTGCCTTTTTTTCCATACATGTGTCTTTTTC
This sequence comes from Picea mariana, assembly GCA_032191745.1. Classification (NCBI taxonomy): domain Eukaryota; kingdom Viridiplantae; phylum Streptophyta; class Pinopsida; order Pinales; family Pinaceae; genus Picea; species Picea mariana. Next base: position 6,006 of record JASDQU010751869.1, read on the forward strand.
CCTATGGTTTGGAGCCTTTGAAATTTGAAGAAAATGTGTGAAATTTGTATAACGTAATGTTAACGTTAGCCTGAATACGTAGATGCATGGCAGCTTGGGATTGGTCCTAATAGGATTTGAAGTGTCTTCACGGGCTTGACATATGTATGGTTAAATCTAACATGGTGATCGAGAACAATGGAGGGCCTCCTTACCATAGGTGGGAATATCTGACGGGATTGAAATGCATATAGTTAACCTGTCAAGCCTTTCTTTGCTTCCTTGGTGTTCAGGTGGACTAGAATGAAGCCTTCAGGTGGTGCTAAGTGAACGGTCAGATAAGAGGTGAGTTGGTTGATGTACGTTCCTGAAGAGATCAAAATACCCATATCATGACCCTTAGGGAGTGGTTTTCATTTATGTTCCTTATCATGAAACACCTTTTACTCTTTGACATGTAGTATCTTAAAACCATTATCACACCTCGATGCTATGTTAACTCCTGGATGATTTTATGATGTGACATGCATCATTTTCCATTGATCAGGCTTGCTTGCAATCATTAGATCATCGGGTCCACACCTCCACCCATGCTTTCATTTTACACCTTAGTTACATGATATGGCTCCATTTGGGCGAGGTCTTGAACTTAATTTGGGTGAGATAAGTGCCTTTCACTCTCTTGATAAGTGTCAAAGTATTGAAAATGAGTCTCGGACCCTTAGGGCTTGGTTTTTTTTACTATACATTTATTGGCGCTAGACCATATGCCTTTCTTCATTGATGTGTGAGCTCTTTAATCTCTCTTTTTCTTGAATTTTGACCCCTTAGTTGTAATTATGGTGCATGATAATTATTGGATCAAAACCAGTACTAACAGAGTGCACACATCTTCATTATTTCACCTCTTATCTTCTTATACTTTTACCATGATTCCATTGCACTTATTTGATAAAAAAATGCGAGGTACTACTCCAAAACTGTAAAACTAGTCCCTAGATATGATGTACCTTATCTCCATGCATACACTATGTCTCTTTTTATCAGAAGACTAGCTTCCTAAGTTCTCAATTTACCCAATTGAACCTAGTTCATATCTTAACATTATTAATTTCTAGCCTTTTTCTCCTCTTGTTATGAATCCTTGACATGACACTCTTTCCTTGAGTGTGTTTTCTCATCCTTAATACCAAGTCCAACTCTTTCACCTGTTATAAAAACCATCCTTCTAACTTTCATGTTTGTAGCTCCATGCATATTCATTGATCATGCATTATCATGAAATGTAGATGGGATTTATTACTTAACATATACATTTGACATGCAGTGTTGTTAGCTGGAAATATTTTTCCAAAATAAAATTTTCATTGGAGGCCTTTCAATCTGCTTAATGCACCAAGATGTCTAATCCCTGCAGCTTCCTAAAGAACCTACATGCTCATTCTAAAGATATGTTCCTTCCTTTTCCTTCATATCTGAAGACTTCCCTTTCATATGATTTGTTCTTTCTGTAAATTTTAAGCTCGACAAAATATGCATGAAACAACATTTGTTAGCTAAAAACCATAATTCGAAAATTCTGATTAAAAAAAAAAATCATGCGTTTTCCCTTTAAGTGCAACATAAGTCTTCCTTCTGATTTCCCATGAGTTGTACTAATCCTTTCATAGTTTAGGATGCATATTTGGATTCTTTTATCTAATATCTTTATAGTGGACATACTTTAGTCATTGGGCCACCAGTCACTAGGGAGAATGCTTCCCCTTCTCTCATTGTGGAACTTCCGTTCAAATCTAGGATGGTCCACCAGAACACTAGGCCACCATTCCACTAGTCACCTTGCACAATATTCCATACAACTTCTCTCCTTTTGATTTTGATTCGATCCATCGATCCACTGGTCACTTTGTGAAAGATTCCATTCAAATCCATGCAATTCAACTCCAGTCTAGTTCACTAGGCCACTGGGCCACCAACCTAACATTCGCCCTACATAATATTCCATCCAATTCCCTGACCATCAGTCCATTGGCTCACTAACCACCCTACACAAGCTTCCATCCATTTCCCTAACCACTAGGTAACTGGTCCATTGGCCACCTCACACAAGCTTCCATCCAACTCCCCAACCATGGAGCCACTAGTCCATCGAAAACTAGGCCACTAGTCCACCGTGCAACGAGTTGGAATTCCTTCCTCCTCCCTTTGCTCCCAAGTGATTTCCATTCTGGTGAATGAATTTTTCATGTGGAATCCTAACAGAATATAAAGCAAAATACTAGGCATTGATTGGGCATAAGTACTAGGCGATGAGGTGGTAGCCAAAAGTAACATTGCGTGCACGATTTGTAGGATTTGATGGCTATTTTTTCTTCATGAACAAGTGAAAAAGGATTCCTTGTTCTTATAAAACAGTTATGAAAACCTTTCCCAATGCACATGGTATAAAAAAAATAATCATATCATAGATCTATGGTGGAGAATCCACGTGAAAGCTAGATTGACAGTTGTTATGCACTAGTCTTCCGAGAGGCATAACTTCTAATATTGATTCCCAAATCGAGAAAATGAGAGATTGATGGAAAGCCAACGTCATGAGGAATCACTTGAACATGGTCTCAAACTCGATCTGTGACATACCCATCACCAACAAACTTGACAGTTTTTTCATCTAAAAATATGAAATGTACCCATTTCTCGGGTACTTCCAAATTAGCCTTCTTACACTGATTTCAAATTTCTATTCCATTCTTTTAATTAAATAAATATGATAAATGCACATGGAGCCATAAAAAACCATGCATATCCATAAAAGAATACTTAACATGTTGTGCATGACAATAACCAACAAATCGACATAGTATAAAAACAACATAGGGATAAATAATACATAGTGGAATATAAATTACAAAAAAAACATAGAGAGAACTTTTCTTTAATTAAACCCATCACCAATTGGCTGTAGACATCAGATGTTCCACCCAACCATAATCATCTTTTTTCTAAATCCAATAGCAGGTCACCCCCAATCTAGGGCTATGAATCCACAAGGACGACTCCTATGTTGACTCTAACACACACAACAATTATCTATCAAGCTTTCATGGTTTTCCCAATCACACAACAATCCTAGTTTACAAACTTTCTTCCCCTTCAACTTGCACAACCTAAAGAAGTGAACCCCTCTATCTGCAATGCGGTCCCCTAGTTTTTTCCAATTCTTTTCTAGGTATCCAGTGCTACTGGTTAGGACATATCAATGTTGGAAACTCCAAGGATTCTCAGATATGGAAAATTCTTTCACAATTTCCATCATTCTCTCGTGCGTATGCATCCATTCCTTTCTAGAACAATCACTAATTCCTTACATCCATCTAGCACTGGCTCTCTACCTCCATTAATTTGTATCAATTCCATACCCAACACATGAATGAGAAAGAATGAATGAGGAACCCAATTATTGAGCCAAAAGATGAGCAACCCCAAAACATCCCAAAAGAGGGTTTTACATAATTACATGAAATACATAACCACATGGACTTCCCCAAGAATTTCATGTAAGCACTTTTCCAAACTATAACCAAGATGCGTGAATAAAATAATAATAAAATACTTATCTCCTTTATCCCCCTCTTTCATGGAATCATAGCCCCCTATCTTTTCCCTTGTTTTTTTAGCAGCCAACGATGTATTTTATTAATATATTCAAAGTACTACATTGTACAAATACATATCTATCCCTTATCCATATTAATCACTACATACTCTCTGGCCCATAACATACTGGCTCATTAGCCTAAGTAACATTTACATAAATGCATTCTAGTTCATAGGGATTAACACCAAGGCTTTTACAATTCTCTAACCTCCTTCTACATTCCTTAGTTTTTTCCTTTCCTTTATCTCTACTCCTTTTCCTTGATGTCTTCTCTCTTGGATTCCTCATATGTTGCTTCCTTCTAATTCTACTCATAAGGTGTTTCATCAATCTCCTTGGGTCATAGTTCCTCATAGTCTAATGCACCCTCCACAAAATGGTGGTGAATTTTTTTATTGCATCCCTCTCTTTGACCACAATGTATTCAACTTAGCTAATATCCTAACAATTTTCCAAGAAATATGCTTCTAACTAATTTCATACTTCTGCAATAACCTTGTGAACTTCTCTTTCCTCCTCTTGGGCATCCTCTAATTGCTTCCATAGTGTTTCATGTGTTTTCTTTACATTGTAAACTTTAGTATCAAACCTTGATACCCTAAACCTAATTATAGTAAGAAAATCTAAAAAATAAACTCTCAATGCAAATTTAGAAATTTCACCTCAAACTCGAGGTTCCCCAAATATATTTCCTATGAACTTTTAGATTTAGGCCCGAATCTGAAATATAAATTACAGAAATATTTATCTCACTTAAATCCAACAAAATACACAAGTTAGCCCAAGAAAATAAACACAAAATAATTGTACTTTAAGGGAAATATTTTCCCAGCCCTTATGAAAAAAACGTCAACATATAATAGATATGAATATTAATTAATTACAATAGACTTAGTATAGCCAAAACTATACCTAATCATCTTCTATGCGTTTTTCAAATCATTTAACAAAATTTTCTCATTGTTATGTTAAATCAACATACATAACTATCACTAGAAACTACTCAATCACCATGAGAACATATGCTAAAAATTATATCTGCAAGTACACAAATTTTGGATAGAAAATAATTTTCCATGTATACATAATATGAAGTTACAAGTATACATGAACAACTTGTACGAATTTGGTACAAGATGGTCCTTCAAGCTTATCACAAGCTAGGTCTTTCCAATTCTCTCCAAACCCTATCTACGGAAACCACACAAGCTAGCATCAAAACCATTGATATACCCTAGCCACCAACTCCTCCTAGATAGGAATCACTCCCAACCAATGTTTTCCACTCCACCAATGATCCACAACTATCAAGCATACACATTAGAAAGTCTTGTTTGACACCTACACTTTCATCACACAAGTATACAACATAAACAAGAGAATATTCTAGTATATTCTCCACACTCCAACTAGTATTAGAGTTTCCAATGCCACAAAACCCTAGTCTTGTTCTCTCATAATAATCACAAGAACAAGTGCTCTCTTGTTTTCACTAGGGTTTATCCCAAACCCTAGATTTTCTTTTCTTTTTAGGGTGAACCAATGAATAAAAATACTCTCTCCTCTCTTTATATGTATGATACGTGAGGGGTGCTAACAAGGTCCATAAGAAAACAACCTAAATAATCACTATATAAGCCCACATGTGAAGTGATTTAACTCCATAGTGGCACATGTCAAGATCCAAGGTAAGTGCATCCATCAAGAAAGGGTACCAATGGGTGAGAGATCCACAAGAAAAACTCTAGTGTTCCTTCTGCAAGGACCTCTAATTCTTCAATGCTACTTCTTAGGCTATTTTCTCCTCTACACCTGCCACACTTCCACGAAAACTCCTCAACCCAAGTGTCCTCAAGTCAATAAAAAGCCTCCATGTAAAAACCAAATTAGTGTCCCCATGCTACTTATGGATCAACACCCTCCTCCTCAATTTCCAATGCTCCTATTACAATTAGGTCCTCTTATGCAAGCAACCAAACTCTCCATATGTTCCTCATGAAGAGTGCCACCGTGGCACATAAGTATCAAACCTCCTAAGGAAGTTGTAATGACCCCAGTTTTGATCACTACAAATTATATTGTAATCATTGTCGAGTAAAATATATGCTACTTATTTCGACATTAAATTATTAACCTGGGGCTCGTAAGCTTCGAGGTGCCAACACTATATCTGTAAGTATAGAGCTCTAATCTATCCTAGCCTAGCCTAATCTAATCTAATAAACTCAAATAATAAATATCTTTAAGCAATTCTAGAATTATGAACTCTATATGGCCTAAGTAACCTTAAACAACCTAGGGCTATGACATATCTCTAAATAAGAAAACGACAATAAATCTATTTCAAAGATATTTATTCATTCTCTTTTTAAATAAGCAAACAACAAGTAAATTAAGCAATTAATCTATCTATCTCTGAATGAACAAGAAAGTAAGCAATTACTCTATCAAAACTATCTCAACAAGAGAACTCTATTCTTAAAGAAACTCACAACTATTTCTATACTACAAAGCATAAACATTAATTCAAACCCATAACTAACACTAATTAGAAATTCTAATTTAAAATAACATTGAAAATACTCTGTATCGAAATCTACAAACTCAAAAATAATTCAAGAAAAGATATAAACTTATAAAATCATAATTGGAAATCTTAATTTGAATTCACTCTTCTAATTAAAAATTATAATTCAAATCCATAATTGAACTAATCCTATCATTAAAACTCAGATTTCAAAACTAGAATGCTTTTAGAAAACATAATCCTAAAATTTATTTCTATCCTAGCATACTAAATCAAGATTAATAAATGAAATATATCTATGAATTTATCTTGATTACATCTATCAAAACTTGAAGCAATTAATCCATCACAGCTTACAAACAACCTTAAATTAAAAATATCTTTACACTAATACCCTATCTAAGTTAATGCTCTGTTTAAGTTTCCAAAACCAGAGTAACTAATTAAGACTTCAATACACTATCTAAATTAGTATCCTACAAGACAATTCATGACTAAGAAAGAAGAGACACAGCATTATAATTAAACAACTCCTACAAGAAATATGCAATTAAAGAAAGACAAATTAGATAATCAAATTATAATTGACATATATAGTAATTGAAATTGAAAAATACATACAACATAGAAACAAGTATAAATTCTAACTAATAAATAAGATAAACACATGATATCTACTGATGTATAGTCACCCAGACCACTGGTGGGCCCCCCAACAGGTCGTGGCTACTCTCCAACAACAAAATGCAGTCTTAACTCAATGCAGTTCTATCATTAATGAAAAAAAATGAAATCTAGAATAAAAGTTGCAGAGAAGTTCTGAATTACACAATGAAACTCTTATTAACAATTCTTGTCTATGATCTTGCCACTATTGGTGGTATTTATAGGTGAATTATAGCTCGACAGGTTGACCACTAGAAGCATCGACCTCCTCTAAAAGTAGAAAATTCATTAAATGAGCTGCTAACATCTTTGGCTTCTAGAAACTAAATGATCCACTCAGTGATTAGCATAACTTCCTAATCTGAGATGTCAAGAGCTCAATAGCTAGAGGCCACGAGGGGGCACAAAACCCAGGTCGTTGATTCGCCCATCACAGGCTGACAATGCAACAACCGCCAACTCCTCTACACTCTGAGTGTTGGATCACATGCCAGATGGAGAATCAGATCGCGTACAGGATGGAGTGTTGGATGGAGTGACGAATGAGGTGTCGGATGGAGGCTCGGACTGTGAATTCTCCCTATTACACATAGATCATACTTTAGATCCTTATAAACATCAAATCGAACTGAATCTAACTCAAAATCATTGCAAACAGGGATGGTTTTAAGGATGGAAATTTATTTTTAAATGTAGAAACCTTGGTGAATCTTACTAATCCTTCATATGCCAACTATAAAAAATTTGGAGATATTTTTGTAAAAATATTCAAATATCTAAGGATTTTATATAGTTTGTATAATTTTTTGGTGATTTTTAAGGTAAAATAATTTTATCCTTTAGAATTTGGGCAAATCATTTTTATAATAACGAATCTTTCTTGGGGAAAAAACATGGAAAATTAGCCCACGAGCGAAATTTAGCCCCTAAAATCATCCATGATTGCAAAACATCAACTACGCGTACATGTTATAAAGCCATGATGATTTGTTACAAAATCCTTCGAAAAATTATTCAAAATGGTTAATAACATATATAATACCAATACAAAAAGGATTCAATCATCATCACGAAACAACCAAATCACAATCCAAACATTACCCCCATGCCTAAGAATTTGCAGATCCCACTGCAAACAAAAATGAATTGCCCAATATGACTAGACTTGTTGAGGAGGAGATAGACTATCTTTAGAAGCTTCTTTCCCTGAAGAATTTGTCTTGGACCTCTTGTGATGTTTCAATTGTGCACGGAGGCTACAATTGTCATTAGTCATTTGATCAACCAATTGTTGGAGGGAATTCACTTTTTCTTGTAAGAATGCATTTTCGTGGTGGAGATGCCTATCCATAGTCTTCCACTCTTCCAATTGTTGCATCAACTGATCATTTTCTGTTGTAATTTCTCAATGATAAGAGTAAATCAGATGTCATAGAGGAGGGCTTGGATCCCTTAATGTATTTAGATATTCTATCAGCTTTGGGATCTGGTGTAGGCATCTGTGAGGTAGGAGTAACATAGGGTTTATGAGAGGGAATGGGATCATATTTTACTTTTCTATCAAGATCCAACTCTTCTATCCATAGGGATTAAAGGTAAATCTTGTTGAATTGCACCTTGTAACTTCTTGGATTGAGGATCAATAGGTGTTGAGGGCATTGGAGAATTATCAATAAAATTTTTAGTTTTCTTGCCTGATGAGGTTGCAGGGGAATCAACAAGTTTCTTGGTCTTTTGTTCAGATAAAGAGATCGTTTAAGTGGGAGGGTTTGGAGTCTTTGGAGAATGAGGCTTGGATGGAGTAATGGTCCCTAAATCAAGTGATTTATTGTTGGTATTGACTGTGATATGGGGCTTTGATAATTGATAGAGGAATACATCCCATGTCTTCCCCTGTTTTGTCAACTCGGTTATCACAAGCAATTTGATGAGGTCGTGGTGGAATAGATTGTTATAAGGATTGGCCACATTATTTCGTACTTGGGAATATATTTCCTCAGGAATTTTCAAGAAGTATAAAGGACAATTAAAGGTATTATTAAATTGGAAATGAGTTAATAGACTAAAATGGAAAGCTCTGAAAACAAAGTATCTACCTTCACTGTGTCAACAAGACATTGAAGGCACCATTGCAGCATAATTTGAAAAGGACAGAGAGTATTGTCTTGGCAGAGTCAATGAACACCTGAAGATGCTCCTGAGAAAGGCCAATAGGGACATCGATCTTCAGAGACACATGGTCGGGAACTACTACATCGGAAAATGGATCAAGAAAAGTCACTCAAAAGTGTTCTACAAGACCACGTTGCACTTTTGACTCTATTTTTGGTCATCATTTTCAAAAGTAGTTTTTGACCAAATAAAGATAAATTTTGGAAAACCAAAGAATTTTTTTTCTAATGACATACCAAATCAAAATAACCTCCTTCATTGTTTACAAATGTATCATATATTGGAATATATTCAAATTTCTTGGAGACCTATTTTAGAAAATCAAATTCTCCAATTTAATTTCTTGTTTTAGTCATTATTTTCAAAACAGGTTTTTGACCAAATAAAGTTGAATTTTGGAAAAACAAAGGTTTTTTTTCTGAGGACATAACAAATAATAATATCCTCCTTCAGTTTCTACATAGGTATCATATATTGGGAGATATTAAACTTTCTTGGAGGCCTATTTCAGAAAATCAAATTCTCCAATTTAATTGCATGTTTTTGGTCATAATTTTCAAAAGAGGTTTTTGACCAAATAAAGATGAATTTTGGAAAACCAAAGGAGTTTTTTTATAAGAACGTACCAAATAATAATACCCTCCTTTAATATTTACATAGGTAGCATATAATGGGAAATATTACTTTCTTGGAGCCCTATTTAAGAAAATCAAATTCTCCAATTTAATTGTTTGTTTTAGGTATTCTTTTGTGGCACATATTACAAGAACATGGGAATGAATTTCACAAAACAAAGAGAGTTTTTTCTAAAAACCAATCGTATATACAAAAACCTCTCCCCATTTTATAAAATTTGTTATGTTTAAAATGTTATATCTCCATCTTTGACCCCTATTTTTCGTTGTGGTTCTGTCATAGTTGTTGCGCTTTTGGACAATTTGTTTTCAAATAAATTTTGAAGGGGTTAGATGTAGTTTTTTGTTTGGATTAGTGACTCCAGAGTGTAGAGGACATATTCATATTTACATTCATAACTTTTTCATTAAAAAAATCATCGAGGAAGGCCTCCAAAACTTTATTCTCTTCTGCTATAATTTGTTGCCACTTCCATGCTTTCCTATGATTGTTTCATAATATTATAAGAAGAATTCAAAGTTATTTTATATGTTTTGGATGCAATTTTCTTGTTATGTTACACCTTCTTCTGATGAATGGATCCATGAGATCATTCCTATGTTGAAACTCACTGCATATACCCTATACACAATGACAAATCCTAAATGCTACTGACTATACCTACCTTGCCTCATTCTATCTTTGCAACTCATCTTTTGGAAACCCTGGCCTAGATCCCTAGACCTAGACTCTCATCCAGAAAACTCCAAATCAAAACCACACTGAGCTAAATACCTATCATAATACAAAGCCACTTAACCTTGTTCCTTTGTTCATAGGTGTGTAACACAGATCTGTAGTGATTTTAACAATGTGTTATTGATCTGTAATTGTCACAAAGAACCAGTTAAGAAGTCTTCCATTATATAAACATAAAAATAAAAATAAATAAATAAAATCTGCAGTAGGCTTACAACACACAGTGATGTCAGTGGTATCTAATTCAACAATTCAATAAAAAATAATTGTTGATATAATAACCCATATAATGAAAGGAATATACATAAATTTTACAAAGATTCTACTTCTTCTTCTCATGGATTATAGATAGGCAGTATTTATCATTTGTTAGCTCATGAAACCCCTCCCCCACTCCTAAGTATTGTGACACCTCACAATAAAAAATATAGGGAGCTAGTCAATTCTCCCAATAGCCTAAGATTTACATCTTTCTAAGTGTAGAGATAAATTTCACACATCAATCTGACGAGACGGTTAGAATATGGCCCCACCTATAGGATAGAACATCCTACATATAGTTAAGAAGAGGTAGGTGAGAGAGTCTTAAGATAGTCTTAAAGTTAGTTCCCAATGGAAGAGTTATGGATTTCATTGACCTTATCTTAACCATGCATACTTATTGTCAGCTATGTCTACAACTAATGTCGTACATCAGGACAAGTTTAAGATTTAGGAATTGTATTTATTTTGTCAGATTATCATCCTCGCTAGGTGGAATTCCCCGTTGTCATCAAGCCTGTTCAGTACTCCGACGGGTTTACCTAGTCATACCATAGGTCGATACCCACTGTCAGTAGACCTGTTCAGTATCTCGGCAGGTTATCCTCTTACACCCTCAAAGACTAGTCCACCATCTTTTAACATCTTAATATAAAGATTGATTTTTGGCAAGAATATGGGGAGACAGCTCTGAAAATTTTATTTAAGACTGGGATGCTATTTATGTTACATGATGACTCTTCTTTATGTATTCCTTAGATAGTGTCCTGATGTAAGGGGTACTTAAGTGAACATGGCCTATATAAAGATATGGTATAATCAAGCATTTTTAGTGTGTAGTGGATGGTACCATTGGGAAAGAACAAAAAGGTATCTTTAGGCTCAACTCACTTTCTTCCTTTTTTAAGTTATTGTGATGTTTCCATGGCTAAATTCTAATCAGAAATCCTCATTACTCTTTAATAAAGACACTTTACTCACTTACTCAAGGTTCTTGGGGAAACTGTACGAGTAACCTATAAGTTTGATTTTTAAGGTATCACTTCCTCATATCCTCTAGTGGTGGAGGTTAAGATAAACTGCCATTAAATATGCCTTGAGAAGAAGAAGATGGAAATATTTGCAAAAATATGGCTAATTTACAGCAAGTCATTATTTGATTGATGCTTAACAGACAAAAAGGTTCAAATATAGCAATATTTTTAAAGGAAAATACTTCCTTTTTATCTCCTTGAAATTTTCTACTCTTGGTGATACAAACACCTGCAGCGATATATAAAACTGTTTGTCAAAAACCACACTCTAAAATATCAAAAACTGATGAGATCAATGAGATAAAGTCACATGAACATGTATCTCATAGTTATTTTACTAAAAATAAAATGCAAAATGAGGTTCAAATAGACTTTAAGCTAAACTAACAACATGCAGTTTTTATTTACTATCCTACCCTACCTAAAAGTAAAGAAAAATCATTGTTCAAGTGTAATAATTTTTCCAATGTAACCATGTGCGAAGCAAGATAAGAAACATACCCATATCCACATATAAAAAAATTACCGCAGTGATTACCTGGATATGAAGAACCAACCAACCTACTTGTTTTGGCATCAGAAGGCGTTGAAGAAGAGAATGGTATTGTGGCCTGATGACCTCTTGAAACCAAATTTCAATGCAATCTTGATGTTCATCAACAATAGCTTTTATTCTATCCTTCATCATTCCATGTAGATCCTCTTCTTCTCGATGATTGATTTATGAAGTACATAAAGGATCTACTGACATGGATGTTGAGAACTCCTCAATATCAAGTCTTAGTGATTTCTCTCCACCAGATGTAGTCCATAATTTTTCATCTTCCTTCATAGTTTCCCCCCCCAGCAAGTCATGGGCCAGAACCAGACCGATATATACTGATGTAAAGTCACCCAAACCATTGGTGGGCCCCCCATTAGGTCGTGGATACTCTCCAACAACAAACCGTAGTCTTAACTCAATGCAATTATGGCATTAATGAAAAAAAATGAAATTTGGAACAAAAGTTGTAGAGAAGTTCTGAATTACACAATGAAACTCTTCTTAACAATTCTTGTCTGTGGTCTTTCCACTACTGGTGGTATTTATAGGTGAGTTAAATCTTGACAGGTCGACCACTAGAAGGGTCAACCTCCTCTAAAAATAGCAAATTCATTAAATGAGTTACTAACAGCTTTGGCTTCTAGAAACTGAATGAGCCACTCAGTGATTAGCATAACTTCCTAATATGAGATGTCAAGAGCTTAGTAGTTGGAGGCCACAAGGGGGCACAAAAATGAGGTCACCGATTCGCCCATCATAGGCCGTCAATGCAACATCCGCCAACTCCTATGTGCTCTGAGTGTTGGATCCAGGGATGATTTTAAGGATGGAAAGGTATTTTAAAATGTAGAAACATCGATGAATTTTACTAATCCTTCATATGTCAACTATAAATGTTTGGCGATATTTTTGTAAAAATATTCAAATTTCTAAGTATTTTATATAGTTTTTATAAACTTTTGGCGATTTTTAAGGTAAAATAATTTTATCCTATAGAATTTGGGCGAATAATTTTTAAAATAGTGAATCTCGTTTTTGGAAAAAACATGGAAAATTAGCCCATGAGCGAAATTTAGCCCCTAAAATCATCCATGGTTGGATCGTGTGTCAGATGGAGTGTTGGATCACATACCGGATGGAGTGTTGGATGGAGTGTTGGATGAGGTACCAAGTGGAGGCTCGGACTCTGAATTCTCCTTGTTACACACATATCACACATTAGATAATTATAAACATAAAATCAAACTAAATCTAACTCGAAATCATTGCAAAACATCAATTACGCATACTTGTTATAAATCCATGATGATTTGATACAAAATCCTTCGAAAAATTCTTCAAAATGGTTAATAACATATATAATATTGATACAAAAAGGATTCAACCATCATCACAAAACAACCAAATCACGAGCCCAACAATCATGCAAATGTGATTTAGGCTAGTGAGCCAATATATTTGGCTCGAAGAGACTCTATGGACTAATTGGTCGAGGGCCAATTTATGTAAAATGTACATGGGAATAAGTAATAGAAATCACAATCCCTCACTACGATATGGTCAGGATGGTAATGATGAAGGGATATGATTCCACAAGAGATGGAGTAGAAAATTGGTCCAAGGGGTTACCTATTTATATTAATTCAACGATTTTTATATTAATGCTTATCCACTTTGAAATATCAAAAGATCTATTAAATTTACATAAGAGTGGTGGGTGGGAAAGGTTAACTCACCAATTTCAGATAGCATGAGCTAAGTGAAACCACGTTTTGGGAAATGTGAGAGTCAAACTTTCATGAAAAGTAAAGGAAATTCGAATGGGTTAGTGGTATAGTTTTTACATGTTGTTTTTGGGAAGCAAGAGAGGAGAAGAGTGTTGGGAAAGAGAACCAGCCATGTTTTGTTTGAGAAAAACCATGAGGGATGAGTTTTGTGCCAAAATCAAGGTTGTATAGGTGTATTTGATATTTCCTATTGAGGAAATGATTCAATATCCTTACATAGGCCATTATGAGAACTCCTCAAGTAACTATGAGTTACTAGAGACCCCAACTATGAGATTCTTGGCCAATAGTGTAATATACTCTGTGTATATTACAATGTTATTAATTAATAATTAAATTATTAATGTAATAATTATTCTTGTAATGTAAATTCATGTCTTAAAAGACGTGAATCTATTGTTCTATGTGTATTTATACACATTTTTGTTCACTAAACAAGACAACAAATAATAAATTTAATAAATATTATATATCTATATATATATATATATATATATATATATATATATATATATATATATATATCAAGTCCTAAGCTTTCAAGTATCAAAGTGAAATACTAGTGAAAACCAAAATTACATGCGTTCAAGATGGAAAATATCATTCTTAAAAACATGGAAAATATGAGCAACACTCTCGAAGAAATAAAAAATTATGTGAACGAAATGATGGAAGAACTAATAGAGAAGGAAGTCATGGTATACTTGGAGGAGGGTTTCTGCCAAAACCAAATCATGATTCAAGAAGAACTGTAGAAGAATAACACTGTCACCAAGATAGACCCCAAGGTTGACAATCTAATTGTTCTTATGGTAATAACTAAAGAAAAAGCATGCCAATGTTGCCTCTATTTTCAATTCCAACTCAAACGAGAATCGTGTGGCAATCAAAGATATAGGGAAAAGAAACAAATCCATATTTGAATCGGATCTTATGGAGGAAATCAATTTCACATCTGATTCTCCATAAATTCTGGAATCTGTAGAAATGCTTAAGGAAACGGGTTACTACGATGTTCTTGGAGTCAATCACATGGCCCCAGAAACAAAGATTGAGAAAGATTATTACATGAAGGCCAAGCTAGTTCATCTTGATAAAAATCCAAACGATCCTCAAGTGGCAGAATATTTTCAGGAATTGGGATAATCCTACCAAGTTCTCAAGGATTTACCACTACGGACATCATATGACGCACATGTAAAAGTAGTTGTATCAAAGGAAACACTGATAGACCCAACAGTCGTCCTTGCTATGCTATTTGGAAGTGATTTATTTGAACACTATATAGGTCAGCCTACAATGGCTTCAATGGATTCTTTCGTGTTGTTTATTGAAGATGACCAAACATATATCATGAAAGTAATAGAGAATATGAAGTCTATCCAAAAGGAAAGAGAAGAAAAACTTGCAATGATTTTGAAATATTGTCATAGTCAGTATGTACAAGGTGAGGTATGTACAAGGTGACAAGGAAGGGTTTATACAAGAAGCTAAATCTAAGGTTCAACGACTCAACAATGCATCTTACAGAAGTAATATTCTGCAGTCAATTGGATACATATATGCAAGATAAGTCACACGGGAACTTGTGAAGAATGCCATATATTTTGGTGTGTAATTTATAGTGGAATGGTTCAGACACAAAGGGAATTTTATAAAATCTCTAGCCACAACAACAACGTGTTCTTTGGCACTTAAACACTTACAATAAGATATGATGCAACACATCGCATTCAGACACTTACAAGAAGATATGATACAACACATGAGTATAGATGGGAATTATCCTTAAGGTAAATTATTATAAAATCTCAAGTTACGGAAGCAATACATGTTTTTTCACTATTATGGTCACAATAAGAAATGAAACAACCCATGAACACAGAGGGGAATTATTATGAAAGTGATTTTGAAGCATATATACAATCCAAGAAATAATTAATTATTAACTCACTTTGGAAAATAAATGTACATGATGTTGAAGGCACACTCTCACGTGAGTGTCATATGGTCTTGCAAGATAACCATTTGGTGCCAACTGTGAGTGTTAATACAATGTTTTTATTTTTCCAGTACCAACCTCGGGAAGTATAGATCTTGTCAAAGAATACTGATATACGTGAATTAGATGATCAATGGTGTGGGGAGAACATTGATCATTTCAAATTCAATACTCAAATCAAAGACTATCTCACAACATTTACATTCCAAGAAAATATTATTGTTGTTGGATGTATACAAGATCATAACCAACATAACCAAGGAGTCAATTATTCCATTCAAGTTGTATGGAATTCCATATTCACATGGCATTGGATCAATCAAAATTTACATGAATATACATATAACTTTGTTTTTAGATATGAAATGATTCATATTGGCATGAGCAACCTTGAAGGGGATAGAGTAATTAGTAGTCACATGGAGGAAGAAGAGCTACCCAATATTATTTCTATAGGAGTCAATGGTATGCCAGTATTTATGTTTTTCAAAGAAAGTGAAAAATATGATGGAGTGATGTGCCCAATGTGTCAAGTAATGTTTTCCACTAAAGAGAATGTGAAACAATTTCCATACAAACACCTCTATCATTCAAAGTGCATTCTCAAATGGTTTTTTCATAAAACTTCTGTCCAATGTGCATATTTGAGAAAAAGGACTTTGTTATCCCCAATGTAATTCTTTGTGCATTGGATCCATAGAGGGAAGTGGGAAGGCCTAGGGGATTTACTGGAATAGAAGGGGAATCCCATTCCTTGGGCTATACAGGTTGAAGGGAAGCGAATTGGTGGATTGGAATTGTTGTTGGAGTAGAACCTGGGTTTTTGGGCTACTAAATGTGGAGAGTGGATGACCAATATGGCCAAACCTCCTTTTGGACTCATAGCCTTAGCTTGGGGGTGGCATGGTATTGAGAGAATGGAAGAACAACACCTATGGTTGGGAGGAACATCCCATGTATGGAACTAGTTTGTTCAACAATTTAAAGATAAGTTTTTTGTTATATTTTATCATGTTTATTCCATTGTGTAAATGAATATGTGAATGTTGTGTGTTGTGTGTTTTTATAATTGTTATTAGATGTATGAATCAATCATTGTGTTTCCTACCTATTTTATCGTGTCCAAGTGAAAAATTTATACGAGTTCAACATGTTGGTTATTTTAGAATTGGTATCAGAGACATGGTTGTAGCACTAGGCTTGCAGGGTCTACTACAAGACAATAGATATGCTACTACATTTTTAGTAGGGAAGGAATTTTTGGAATCGGGAAAAGTCCCAAAATTTTGGATGTATTTTATTTTAAATTGACATGGGTATGTCAAGAATTAGAATCCAACAAGTTGTTTTTTACCCTAGAGACAAAAAGGTAAAAATATGTGGCAGTCAAACAAGGTGTTTGGGGGAAAATTTGAATTCACCTAGCAAAAATGATATTGGTTTGAAATCCCCATATTTACAAATTGTGTAGATATTTCTTGTTGTAGAGGTCAAGTTGGTCAATTAAGTGGTCAAATGTGGCTAGGAGGGGTCGAGTTTGTCCCAATAAGATCATTTATTTGGTTCCCTTATAGACGTGATAGTTGTGAGCTCAAAAAAGTGGAAAACGACAAAGTGTCGAAATGTTATTTGATGGCCGATACAGAGAGTGTTAATGAGGAAAATATTTTGGTGGTTGATTAAGGGAATATTTGTGAAGAAAATAATGTGTCTGTGCTATGTATCAGAGAAGGAAGATATTTTGAATTTGGCGATAAATGAGTGTATCGACAAGGAAGGAATATCTTTCCTCGAAACACCGGTGAATAAAGATCTTCCCAAGTTGCTAAAACATTAGTGAAGAAAGAAGATCTTTTGTTCAAACATTGGCAAAGAAAGATCTTTCCAAGTCGTTGAAACATCGATGAAGAAAGAATATATTTCACTAAAATGTCAATGAATAAATATATTCCCAAGTCACTGAAACATCGACGAGGAAAGAAGATCCTGCGCTGAAATGTTGGTGTGGAAATAAGACCTTGTAGTGAAACATCAGCAAGGAAAGAAGATACAGTGCCAAAACATTGGTGAGGAAAATAATTTCGAGCACTAAAATGTTGAAGGAGAAAATACTTTTGGGTTTAGAAACATTAGTGAGGAGAAAAGATATGTGATCGTTAATAAAGGGAAAGTATCAGCGAGAGATAAATATATTTGATTGTCTATAAAGGAGTGTGTATCGGTGAGGAAGAAAGATTCCAACTTGTTGATACAAGAGATAATGTTGGTGAAGAAGAAATATAAGGACTCACTACTACATGAAAGAAGAAAATAAAAGAGAGAAAGAGAGAATATAAGATAAAGAAAAAGATAAAAGAAGAGAACATGAGAAAGAGGGGGAAAGGGAAGGAGAAAGAGAGAAAAGTTTAATAATAATAATAAGTTTAGAACCAAAAACTTGTTTTGGTCATAATAGGATCATTTCAACTCAGATTCGAATGAAATTTATGGGTTATTTCCATAGTGAATAGGTGTACAAGAGTTCCATTGAGGGCCACTTGCTAATTAGGCTTCATTTTTTTGAAAAACGCAAATTGGTGGTTTTTGAAGATATGGGTTGTTCTTTATAACCAGGACCTATATTGAGGTGAAATGTTTATAAATATCTCAAAAAGTAGGCATGAAGATCCCCATTTGGGATTCTGGAAAACTTCAAAAGGCTTTGGAATGGAGATGCCAAAACATGGAAAAATCCACTATTATTGGGCACTTTTGGGGGATTTCTAAAATCTTTAGAGGAAAAGGGACCCTAGATCACCAATCCAAAAAAAATTATTTGGTCAAAATTTTATCTACTCGTCAATTTGGAGAACTTTTTGTTGATGAAGGTTTTTCCAATTTTTTTTCGTTTGGGAGATATCTAGTTTTCACTAAAAATTGTAAGTCTAGAGGAAATGCAAAAGGACAAAATTTCCAAATCTATATTAATGCAAAAGTTGGATGGAGTATCAGATCCAAAATATGAGAGTTGCTGTATATTCAAAATCAGGAGTACAATCAACATATAATATAAATGTTTTCTTGTATATTTCCATATTTCTTTTTACAAGAGGAATAATTTATCCTTTGATATTTAATTGTACCATTGAAACAATTGCAAAAAGGGTGAAATTGATGACTTTAAAGAGCGATAAATATCAACTCAAAAATCAGAATAAGGCATGAGTATAGCCATTGCAAAGTTAATGCATAGGAAAACATGAAAAAATGATTAAGTTCTCTAAGGAAGCATCTAGTTGTTTTATAAATCTACTGGAAAAAGGGAAATTGGACTATTTGAACCATGCAATTCATCAATGTGAAGGTTTCCAAATAATGTGAATTTGGAAGAACATTTTTAGATGTTAGAAGTTTGTGCCAAAGGTGAGTATTGGGTGAAAAAGGGTGCAGATGCTCTTGATAGTGCCTATGTAGGGGTATAAAGACACATTTGGAAGTGCAATAGTCAGATAATAAAAGGAGCTAAGTTTTAATAACATGATATTGTTAATAAGTAGGGGAACACTCAGGAAAAGAGTATTTTTTCAAGGAAATATTAACAAAAAGATCAAATGTCATGAATAAATATTGTGTGGGTCTATTTTTTACTATAATTCTAGGGTCTAATGGACATGGAAGCAGGGTAGATCTTGGAGAGGGAAGTACAAAGCTACAGAGCATGCAATGAAAAGTTGATAAAGGGATCAGGATGCATAGATCCAAAATAGTATTTAGCTAATACACAGTACGACTGACTTGCAAAGAAAAGCCAACAAGGATTATCACCTAAAACATGAATCCAATTGGTGAATAATGTCATTAATGGGCACAGGAAGGCAAGGTAAGAATCCATAGCCTTGAAGCTAGAAATGTAGTGATGGTTGCAAATATTTCTGCAAAATAAAGTAAGGAACTTAGGGGTGATGAGCGACTCATGGGATGGGTGATTCATCTCTATGTGCAAGCATAGGAATTCCTAGAAAAGGATTTCTAGCTATAAATTGGCTACTTTTTTCTAAAACTACTTAGATCAAGAAAGCCACTTTTGTTATCATAGTGCGTAGTGGAAGAAGGGTACATGTGAAAGGAAGTCAACGGATGGAATAATAAAGGTCCATTCACTTTTGAATGCCAATGGAGTAATAAAAAATTCCATTAGGAGAAGCTTAGTCCTTAGTGGACAAGCAAGTTTTCAGAGTGAATCACTTAGTGAAGTGAAGAGAAGTATTCATAAAAATTGAGAGAAAGCAATGAATAGCTAGAGATAATGGAAAAGGATATCGTAAAGAGAAAAGTTAAGATTACTAGAAGATACCACAAATTTAGGAATATGGGATGATATGAAGTACATCCTTACAATGTGTTGGAAGGTTCAAACAAGGTAAGGTTGGAAGATGGTTTCCTAAAGTAGAGGTAGCTACCAATAAGACATATTGGCTAGAATTGAAAGGTGGCCAATTTGGGCTTGGCTGGAAAATGTTCAAGTCAGGGAAAAACAATGCACAAATGAGTAGAATGATAGTGCATGGGGTCGTAGGGATCTAGAGTTATTAAAGGATGAATACATGGAGCATAAGAAGATATAACACATATGCATTGGAGTGCATAATGGAAGGGATGTGGGATGCATACAATGAAGCTAAAATGCATATGCATTAATAGGAATGTTGATGGTGAATGTTGGGTTCATATATAACTTCATATAGAAGTGAATCAATGCATTTGGGAATTCCTAGACATTCATATAGAATGCTTGTCAACTAAGAGTAATTTGTTGTTATATATGTGCAATAATGATGATATGATAATTGAATATGACTAATGATGGACTACATACCCAGGAAAAATGTTTATATCATGGTTGAAGAGGTTGATGGTGGTGTCACTTCATATGAAATCCATTTGTATGAAGGAAAATAAGAATGGTAAGAATTTTTATCAAGAGGTTGGTGAAGGGATCCTGTGAGATTTTACAAGATACTAGCTAATTAGGTAGCATCAAGTAATTTGATAACAACCATGCATGTATTATTTTGGTTTCTTATAATGCATAAATGTTGAATGGGATTGAGGTAATAATTCTCCTAGTTAAAATTTAGTATTTGAATTGATGTATATTATGAGCATGGCATTCCACTAGTAAAGGGAGAGGGCCTTGAGTATACAAATGTCATTTAATGATTTAATGGAATTATATGATATTTAATTTCATATTATGTTATGTTGGTTGTGATATCATAACCAAGTCAAGTCAAGAGACATACTCTTGATATAGCAATGAATGCTAATAGAGATATCCATGTGTGATGCCATGTCATGGTTAGATATGGAAGGGATATAACACCATACAAGTTTTCAATGGTATTTCCATGTATAACCGATGTTTGGACTGCGACTTCTTTTCTGACACTGAGGATAACTAAAGGATTATATTCCTAGTGTTATGTATGGGTTGAAGAGGAAGCTATCCAAATGATCAAACAAGTAAATAGGAAGAATTTGGATGATGTTTTGATGCATTGGCTAGACCTTACAACTCATTGTTGTTGATGGAAAAAAAAATTTATGTGGACACAAACCAATATCCCTAGTTTGGGAACCCAAACTAGAACAAAACAACACACGACATGTTTCTTCCCTTAGATTCATATAATTAAAATATTAACAAGTAAATACTAGACTCTTACCTTTTGGATGATGTTCATACTTGCTAATTGTATCTCCCAGCTTGATACAAATCTTTGATATGGAAACCTGTATAAGGAAACAAACTAACCAACAAATGAAGCAATAATATTTCGACAAATATATACAAATAACCAAGGAGAATTGTAATAAAAAAAATTAACAATATTTATAGTAAAGAGGATATGTTACTGTATTAATAAATAGTGGAAGAGTTACAACCACTTCCCTAGTGTTGTGAAGCTTTTTCCAACAAGTTCATTGCTCCAATACCCACAATGCATCCATGAGATCCATCACCGTCAACTGATTACTTTATCTTATATTGAATATCTCAAAGCCAAAGAAATGCTAACAATCTTCTAATCACAAACTAGAAGAAAAAAATATCAACCATTATTCTCCATTAACTATTATCCTTTCCTTATGAGAGAAGGTCCCTTTTATAGATTTAAAAGGAGATTAGGATCTCCCCAAATCAGGAGTACGAGTGATATCCAAACCGATCAGAGGAAACTTCATATCTAAAGCTTCTCTTCTAGAAACTTAGCAAATTTCATCTTTTTCTCCTCTATTAGACAATGTTGCATCTTGTAGTGGATAAAACAAAGACATTTTATCACCCTATAGTGGTGCAAAATGAAACAATTAAGGGTGTCACATGATACAATGGTGCAACATGTGACACTCTCTTGAAATAGGGCTTTAATGACCCTTTTTCCTTCTTCCAAATAAAGGTTCTTATTTAACAATAAAGAATTTTATGCTCTAGATGATAGTTGATAAGTGAACATCATCAATTGTAACAAAATATTGTGTAAAATAATGCCCCCCAAAGTATGAAGCTAGAAATGGGTGAGAGATGAAATACTTTGTTGTGTGGGTATTGAAACAAAGAACTTATCGGTTGGAGACCTATCAACAACAAACAAGGAATTACAATATCATAATTGAGGTAGGAATTCTCATACTCATAATACAAATGAATCAAAGCATAATATCTTACATATAGAGACCCATGTCAAGTAATATAGGTCATGGCCATTGATTACA
Organism: Picea mariana; assembly: GCA_032191745.1. Classification (NCBI taxonomy): domain Eukaryota; kingdom Viridiplantae; phylum Streptophyta; class Pinopsida; order Pinales; family Pinaceae; genus Picea; species Picea mariana. The sequence continues at coordinate 28,766 of JASDQU010751869.1, forward strand.
TTGTGGAGCCATGCCATAATATCTCAAATATGATCATATCCACCAAAAATACACTATGGATCTATGTTATAATGACTCAAATTTGAACATAGCCACGAGACATACATTATGGATATATTTAACAATACATTATTAGAATACTCCATCGCAATCTAGATCTATCAATAAGGATCCAGGGTCTTCATTTCCACTATCCCATAGTACGAATCTAACCATGTGAATATAGGTGTCGAAGTCGAACATGGTAGAAACCATTTGATCACCAGACAATGATGAAAATTGTTAACATATGCAAAAGGAACCACTAATGATGACGATGGACCTTAAGTTACATAAGTACATTCTATTGAGTGTGAATATATGATCTAAATTCAAACACCCATAGAATCACTTGATCAAAGGTCATTGATGAAAGCATGTCGTCGAAGGAAAGAAAAATTTCCATTGAGGCATGCAAGTTCCAATGGTATTGTAAAGTTTCTAAACCAACTCCCTAGATAAAGTGTTGATGTCGATAGGAAGTGATATGTCATAGGAGGTCCTTGATGTATCCCCCATCAGTGACACGAAACAGGTACAAGGATTTGGAGTAGATCAAATTATAGAGTGATTTAGGACTGACTTAGGGATAGTTGATGCTGCAAAAAATGGCTGACGCAATAGAAAGATTTTGGTTTGACTTCTCTTGAACATATTGATGACACGAAAATTGTATTGGTAGCATTGACTCAAAATGATGATCATAGAAAAAAATATAACTTTGGAGAAAATTATGACCAACAAGAGACAAGTAGATTTCCCAATATGACACGAGGAGTGAAAGAGTGTCATGTTGAAGAGTGACCTGCTACCAAAAATTAATATAGATTTAATACAAGTTCCCTTCCAAATTTTCCCCACCATTTCTGGTGAGTACCTCTTTATTTTTACACAAGATTGAAGAGGATAAGATACAATTTTAGTGTAATCTCATCCTTCATATGAGTCCTTCAGAGTATTTGTAACGAAGCCTAGGAAGGAGTGGTTCGGTCCCATATGGGTCTTTCAATGTACATTTTATGAGTCCATAGAAAGTAAAATCGGTGGTTTTTCATGTTTAGGGAGATTTAAAAACACTTAAATAAAACTCCAAGATTTAATTTTTCATAAATTTAGTCTCCCAAACCAGAAAAAGTGTAAAATAATACCTAGGAGAACTCTTCTAGTCATGTTTGACTAAAGTATTCCTTTTTCATAATTAATCATACTCAGCCTGAAAAATGGGTAAACTGATACTAAATAGATGTTCTTTCAAATTCTTTAACAAGTGTGAAAGGAAAAAAGTTCACTCGACAATCTTTTCATGTATAGGGAGTCTGAAAATATCTTAAAGGAGACTCAAAAGAGTTCATTTTTTGTATATCTTTTACGAGTCCAAAAAAGAGATAAAAGTATAGTTGGTAACCTATTATCATGTTTTAATGAGAAAGAGAAAGAACAAATACTGAGATCAATAACCTATTCTCATATATTTACGAGCATGAGAAATAAAAAAATACTAAGATCAGTATTGGTTTCATTTTTACACAATCTTGATGATCCAGGTGGATATTGGTGGCCACCCACCTGTTCCAAATTCCAACTGGCTCATATCGACAGATTTCAGTTCAACACGTTTCTCTCTAATGGGGATATTACTTTGTAATTATAGGTTATGCACTTACGGGGTTTTCTAGAATCCCTACACAATATCCAGGTGGATATTGGTGGCCGCCCACCTATTCCAACTGGATTATTGTGGAATTTTTCATGTCAGTACATCTTTTTGTACTTCTAGGGATGTTTTGGGACTTTAAACAATGTTTTCCTAGAGTTCCATAGTCAAAATACAAACGAATTCAGATTTTGATGGAATAATTCGTAGTTCTTGAAAATACCTTTCCAACAGGCTATCATGTGCTTAAAACAAAGGTCATATGCAAAAGTTATAACCTTGAGAAGTTAATGTACTAACTTACCCCAACAGGGCCCACATCTGATGCAGGAGCATCGTCAGCATCAATCAAGCATGGAGGCGGAAGACAACTGGGATGAACGCCATCACATTTTGGCACATGTCAAAATCATTTTGAAATGTTTTTGAAAGTTTGGATGCACACATATTAATGAAATAGTTAATAAGGTGTACTTCCATATTGTAAATAGATCTTGAGCGATTCACTCTCATCTATAGGATGAAGAGGCATGTATGCATAGTTAATGAAAGTAAGTAGATTTAAAATTCTAGATTAGACAGTTCTAGGGGCTGGAGGGAAAATGACTATAGACACCCTCATCTTGTATCATTGTATCAATTCAGAGATAGAAGGATTAACCACATTAGCATATAGAAGAAGCAGAGAGTTGTAGAGAAGAACCCATGTACAGAAGTTCTGAATTAATATATGAAGCTTTGATTCAGGCTCATGGTGTTATAATGTTTTATGTGTATACATGTTGAATGCTATGCTTATGGTTGTCTTATTCTCTCTATCATGCATTTGTTATTATGCCGTGTGTGAATGTATGTTTTCATGTTGGATGTTTGAAAACTGAGAGAGTGAGAGAATGAGTTTCAATTGTTTCTCTTCCTGAGTAAGAGTTCTTGCAAGGAGTGCAGTGAAACGTCCACAAGGAGTGCATTGACAGGTGTTCAAAGTTTATCTATGAAAATATCAGGAGGGATACTGTTGTTCTCATCTTAGCTGGAGTGCAAGACAAGCACAAAATCCATGCAAGGTGTGTGCAGGCTGGTTAAGACCTTAGGACTTATAAACCAAAGTTGAAAGATTGGAGGATTGTTGTTACAGAGTTGCACACAGTCAAGAGATCCAAATATTCAGGAATATTTGAAGAAATTCCACAAGGAGTGAGTGCAGAGGTATCCTAAAGACTCGAAGTTGCAAGGAAGCTCAAG
>JASDQU010751870.1:5107-23436 GCA_032191745.1 Picea mariana
ATATTGAATTCAACTAAACATTGTTTAGTGACAGTTACCTGATGTCCTTTTTGTAGCCACGAAATTCTGTATGGGCTTGGATGATCAATCGTCTCTAGCTCCATCTTATCTACCATCTCTGTAGAAACGATATTATCCATGATACCACTATCTACAATGATCTTGCATACCCTATCCTTGGTCTTGCAAGTAGTCCGGAAATGTCTGGTCCTTTGGACTGAACTCTCCACCTCCTTCTCTGGTGTCAAAAGAGATTTTCGCATCATCATCGATCTTCCGCCTTCAACGTCTTTTGCCTCAACATCCCACCTCTCTGATTCAGCGATGTGAGCTTCTCCACTCTCCTTCTTTTTGTTTGGACACTTGTAAGACTTGTGCCCATTTTTTCCACATGTGAAGCATGTGGTTACTCCACCTCTTTCTCTTCCTTTGCCTCTAATACGAGGAAAAGTGTTGTTATCAGCATAATCTCCTCTCTTCTCAATATGTTTTCCTCTCTGTTCAACATATTTCTCTCGCTGTGAACTTCCACGTCTCTTAATTCGAGTCTGAGGTTTCTTCCAGTCCTCCTTGGGATTCTGATATCTATCCTGAGCAACTGACTTGCCTCTGGGCTAGCTTCTACCTCGGCCCCTCTGACTCTGCTTTTGGCTCAGCTTCTCTTCCACTTTTAGAGCCATCTGATAAGCATCTTCTACCGTTCGGATGGTTACCATGCTCATCTCATCCTGAATGTCATATCTCAGACCATTCAGATATCTAGCAACCTTTTCATCATCGCTCTCTCGATGACCTGCCCTGATGTTCAGCCTGTAGAATTCCTCAGTGTATTCTTTCACTGTCATAAGATTCTATCTCAGGTTATGCATCCTCCTGAACAGAGTAATTTGATAATCTCTAGGGATGAATTTTACCTTCATCTTCGTGATCATTCTATCCCAGCTTTTGATCTTCTTCTTGCCCTTGCAGCGTTTTTCAGCTTGTAGTTCATCCCACCACAATGCTACATGTCCCTTTAATCTCGTGACAGCATGCTTGACCTTCTTGTCTTCTTCAACATCTTCGTAGTCAAAGTATGTGTCGAGATCTCTAATGCAGTCTAGAAGCTCCTCTGCATCCAAATTTCCCTCATAAACTAGAATGTCCATTTTCTCTCTTGCACCCATCCTTGCAATAGCTCTAATCAAATGTTCGTTTGATGCATCTTCTGCTGCAACTTCTTCTTCATGTTCAGCTTCGATCTCACTTTCAGAATCACTAAGATCCCTAACACTGACTGTACACCTTTGTGTTGTCTCCATCTTTTTGAGTCTAGCTCGTAGATCATGCATCTCTCTCTCCATGGCTGGATTTGTCATCTTCCTGCCTCTTCTTCATATCATTTCCCTCTCCTCTGGATCGGGTGATTGTCTATCTCTTCTCCTCGGCGGCATGATAAATTCTCTTCTTCTCTGCTACAGAAAGAAAAGAACCTTTCTGTGCTCTGATACCAAACTGACGGCAACGTGCCCCCTCCACAACCCGCAGGTCGGAAGGCTTGCGTGCTCATAGGATCTTTTCTTTCCTGTTGGCCCAAAGAACTCTAATAGCTCTTCTATTTCCCTATCAGGAAATCTGCACCCACAGTAAATCCGCAGGATCCCCTCTTTTCACATAGGAGATCGGACTTTGTGACTTCGTGAATCCTATGGTCGATCGTTGGTCTCTCGAATCTCTGAAACCCGATACAAGTCAATGCTGACCTTTTCCTTTCCTTATCAAGATTTTCCTTATCACGATTTCGGCACTCGCGATGTCGAGAAAATTACTTTCCCGACTCCCGAATCTCGATATGCCGAAACTTCGATATGCTTACGCAGTTGACTTTTCAACGGTACTTCAACCCTGTCAGGACTTCAAACTTCACGGTATTGTGGATCCTAATGTAGTGAGTTCGAGACTTCACCCCACGAAACTCCGAAACGGCGTGCCACCTGTCCACTCATTAAATCCTCTGTGGCCCACACAATCCTCTGGCTATCGGGATATCGCGTTTCGGAATATCACGATTCATGTTGCAATGTTTATGGGACTCCAACCTACGAAACCCCGATATGGAAACCTACGTGTGAATCTGACGGCCCTTCTACCTTGGATCGACGGTCCTATCCCTTCCTGATCTTAGAACCTTTAGGGAATACTTCGCCATATCTCCCCTGCTCCTCCACGAGATCTAAGGGTTCACGAAAATTCATGAATTCTCCTCAGAGAATTCCAACCATTCGTATTTTCTCTAAGAATCTCTGCACAGTTAACCAAATTGCTTCTCTCCATGGCACTCGTCCTCCTGTGGCACAAATTTACGATGCCTTCTTAGTTATTCTAGGTATAACTTCTATGCAACCCTTTCACGGGTTTGAAATCCTTATCCTTCTCGAGATTTTTCATGACCTTCAAGTCCTTCACAAAAAAACCCTTGCACGCACTCCTTGCAGTAGACCTTCAACCACGTCTGAGTGTTGAAGTCCTTCGACTCTGCGCACACCTGCAACAGTAGTCTCTTAAATTCTTCAGTCAGGTTCACAACCCTGAAACTTTGCTCGTCCTGCACACTCCTTGCACGGCTCCTGTGCTCAGCTACACTTCTGCGTGAATGAGAACAAAATATAAACTACCTGAGCCCTTTTTCAACACACTCCTTGTGGACACTTCAACTGCACTCCTTGTAGGAACTCTTGCTTAGATAGAGAAACAATTGAAACTCATTCCTTCTCCCTTTCAGACTTCAAACTCAAAACATGAAATCATACACACAGCATATAAAGCAAATGTATAACATGAAGCAAACATTCATGGGCATATCATTCAAGATACATACACATAGAGAACAAACACGAAACCATGCATTTGAATCAACTCTTTCTATTAATCCAAATATCTGTACATGGGTGTTCTTACACAGCTCTCTGCTTCTCTTCTATGCTCCTCTCTTCTGATCATATTACAATGTACAATGAGGGTGTCTATATCCTGTTTCCCTCTTGCGTTCTAAAACTGTCTAATCTAGAATTGAATTCTATATACTTTACATTAACTATTATAAATGCCTCCATCTACTAAGGACGAGAGAAAATCGCTCAAGGTTCATTTACATTATACAAGTGCGCCTTCATTTAATTTTTCACATTTATGTTCGGTGCATCTACTCCAAAGAAAAACTCAAAATGTGTGTTGGGCTTGTTCAGCTGTCTTTTGCTTCCGCGTTGGCTCGCTTGATGTTGGCGATGCTCCTGCATCAGAAAGAGTCATGTCCTATCCTATTTTGTTCTGGATCCAGGTAGATCTAGGGAGATCTGTTAGTGTCCGCACCTATCGATTAATCCAATAACAATCATCTCTTGATCCCTTTGAGTGCTCTTCGGATTCTGTTGCATGTGCATGGTGTTTCTTCTTCTCCTTTTCTTTCTCATCTTTGTGAGAAAATTGTGTGGCATAATGTCCCATATTCCTACAATTGAAGAATTGAACCTTTGATACATCCCTATTATGACATGGCTTCTTAGACCTCCTTGGACTGCCTTCTTCTCTTTCCTTTCTCTTCTTCACTTGTGCTGTAAGGGATTGGTTTTCCTCATCATCTAACTTTTGTTTCTTGGACATCAATATATATTCCTCTTGAGAGAAATTTGCCCATAACTTGTCAAAATTGGGTCCCAAGAGGGAGGGAAACCATTTAGTGTTGTTGGGCCCTTCATTTCTGGATTTGAATTTGCACAAGAAGGACTATAGTCCCAGTTTTGATTTAGCATGACTTACGCAAGCTACAAAAGAAGCTGGATAGTGGAGTGAGGAAAAGTAACAGAAATCGATTGCGAAAAAGGACAACGCAATGCCAGCAAGGAAAAAGCAATTGCAACAGAACAAGAAAGCATGCGAGCCCAAAGCCAGAAGATTCCAATCGGCTTATATATATGCAATGTATATGATTGTAAAATGGTTATCTCTCTCAGCTCTGGGTTCTTGATAGGTTGAGTTTTGTTGTTGTTAAGCAAATTTTGTGCATGTAATATGTATTTGGTTATGGGTAAATAAAGATATGCAACATGAGTCCAAAGTCAGAAGTCTGTAACAGAGTACCAAATTGTATCTATGAGATTGTGTTCGATACGTTCTAAAGATAATAGATGAATAAGGACCCAAAATTTTGAAATATAATGTGTCATATTGTGTTTATGATTATTCATTGTATCTTTACAATACTTATTTATGTTTGATAAGCTCAATATGATGTATTTGTGTATGAATTCTTTTTTCAAATTAAGTATCTTCAGTTCGTGTATGCATGAGTTCATATATGATCTGTAATTGGTCTATTTTGTGCAAGATCATGGTGAGTCTTGAAGGTTCTGGGAACCCACCCAAGTATTCTCCTTTCCCTTCCCTATTCTTTTGTCTTGGTTTTGCTTCAGGTGAGACTTCTTCTCTTATGAGGATGTGAAAATTCCAGTGCTCTAGAATACACGGTAGCTTTTGTTGGTAACCTGAGAAGGACCCTGGTCTGATCAATTCTGAGCCAAAAAATTGGTTTTGTTTTTGGGACCTGCGTTAAATGGGAACATGTAGGGAGAATTCTTCTACGGATTCACAGATCTAATATTCACCAATGTTGGGAGAGAAATTGCGATGTGTTCATATGGAAATAAGTAGAGTTGAGAGGAAAATCTATGAAAGATACACTGGAGGTAGTCTTTTACTCAGAAAGATCGAGCAACCAGTATGAGATATTATGGGTTAATTTCTCAGAAGAACTTTTCCACTGGATAGATAGGCTCCAAGAAGCTCCAGAATTCCAAGAACGAGTCAAGAAGACATGTACTTGGGATACATAAAATATTGCAACACTTCATCAGCTAGATCATGCAGTCACACAAGCAATTTTTTTTTGGGTCAATCCCACATTAAGAGGATACATTATTGAGTTTTTAGCTAAGAATCACCAATATTTTTCATGAAAAGAAGCGTATTTCAAGAAATACACAAGGGGAATACTGTTGAGAGAAATCCCCCTGTGGATTAAGGTTTTATTGATGGAAGAGGGGATGTTGACTATGTCCCCAACTGAGATGGCAACGTAAACACCCTCGCTTGGGGTAGGTAGATTTTGGAGTGGAGTCATGGACTGAGAGAGGGGAGAGGGTTCAAAGAAAAATGGGGTAAACAAAAAGAAATGGACTCAAGATACGAGAGAGCCTTGAAAAGAGCCACCATAGTTGAAAAGTGGTAGCGCAGTAAGATAAAGAAAGAAGTAAAACAATCTGAGAAGTTGCAGAAAGAAGTCAGACTAGGAGAAGTAGAGGATGGACATATGGAAGAGTTGTGGAAGATGAGAAGATAGGAAAGACTAGCCAGTCAAAGATTAAGTGAGAGAGAAGCACGGAGAGAAAGAAGTCCCCAAGAGGGTGGACACAAAAGAGAAGGTGTAGAAGCAAGGGAGAAGGAAGCTGACATGGATCTTGAAGAGGAAAGGGAATATTCAGTCCTGATGCCAGGAAATATTAGGAATCTGGCTGAGGAGACTACTCCAGAGGAAGAGAACGAGACCCCCCAAATCAAAGAAACCCGCCCCTAATCTAGTGGCACCCGCCCAAAATCACCCATACCCCAAGTCTCTTCTATACAAGTGGTAAATTTGATACTACTCTACTATGTTAATTCTGTTCTAGTACAACTACTTAGTCAGTCACAACCAGGAAGTGTGAATATAGGGAGGATATTGGGATCCCCTAGTAGGTTGCAACCAGGAACGTTAAGTTTTATTTTGATAAGAACAACAAGATAAAAAATGGTTGGTAATGTGGGAGGTTCAATTGGTCGATACCCATAATTCTAGGGTAAAGGAGACAAACATGTTGAGCAACATTGGTTCTTGTGTAAAACAATTTGGAGGTCCAGAGGGACTTCGAATGGAAATAAATTGGTTGAGTTCGAGACTACCTTGAGAGGCTGTGATCTCAAATGGTACATGAATTTTATTGATCCAAGAGTGCCAAGAATGCAAGGTCAAGTGTTCACAATTAACCAGGTATGGACAAGGTTCATAGCGGAGTTTAAGATACCTCAGTCAGAACCACAACCTTTGTCTGAGTTGTGCAAGATTCAACAAAGGGAAGGTGAATTAGTATGGGATTATAGCCAAAAGTTTAACAATGCTATAGGTAGATTAGCACATCCAATTCATGAGGAACATCAAAGAGAATGCTATATTCAGGGATTTCTACCTCTGACATAGATTCTGTTAACGCAACAATGGATAGCCACTTTGACAGATGCCTTGGAGCAATCAACGAATATTGAAGCCATGGAAGGATATCTGAGGATCTTTAAAGTGACCAGACCCCCAACAGATGCAAATTTGGTTCAATTACAAGGGAAAATATCAATGCTTACACAAAATATTCAAGAATTGACGATACCTAGACTAGGACGACTGCAGGTCTGTTGTACCGGATGTTACAAAGAAGGACATCTGGTGAACAAATGTCCACTAATGAGGAGAATGATACCTCCTTAGAATCTGATGGGACCCTCACCAGGACCCATGGGAGGATTTTTACAATTATCTGTGAATTTACCATTCCACAACCCCAACCCATATCATGATTTTCCAGGTAGCCATGCAGCGCCAACAGTTGAGTATTGCGAGATTTGTCAAATCCATAGGCATGGGCCGAGATAGTGCCCCATTTTTCATAAGTATTCAACAGTACCAAATATTGTACATTGTGAGTTTTGGGCATCTACCACACATACTAAAAATCATTGTAGAGTGTTGGATGCAATTGCAGACAGGTTGGATCAAAAAACATTCAGGGTGAATGAAATCCCTAAGGGACCGAGAAGAGGTCGAGGGGGTGGATCCGGAGGAGACTTTAGAGGAGGAAGAACAGGGGGAAGAGGACCAAGTAGATTCTATAACTGTTATGAGCAAGTTCATATGGATAGATATTTTCCTCATCTGAGGTGACCATGGTGCTCTCACTGCACAACCATTTGGAACGCAACTGAAGACTTCCCAGAACTAATTGAAAAATGGGAAGATCAGGTACGTCAACGAGGAACTAACCTCATCTGTTCATAAATCAAGAGAGTTATTAGAGGACAACTACCCAACCTTAATATTTTCACTCATGGAGGAGCAAAGATTGGTGTTGATGTTGATAATTTAGCTTAGATCCAGAAAGTAGTGCCTAAGGAAGATAGGTATGATCCTCTGAAACATAAGTTGTTCTTTAAAACACCATAGAAGTATTTTAGAATATAACTATCCCTGAGATTAAATAGAAACCCCCTCATCCTATTGTTTACCCTAAGATTGCGCAAGTCCCTGCTTCACCCCCTACACCCAAAAACCATGTAGTCATGATGAGACAACCTAAGAAACCACAACATGTAGTCGACCTTTGGTTTCAATTATTTTCTGACATTCTTGGGAATGACCAGTTAACAGAAAATTTGTGCAATGCACTATACCTAGTTCTAGGGAATGAAGAACCCACAAAAGCAAGAATAAGGACTAATCTTCTTAAGAAGAGTACTCAGAGAGTGTAGAGAACAAAATTATGAACTGCAAAAGAGTTTAGACTAGTAGCCCAGCTAGACAAGTTTGATATTAAGAATGTTATGGTAGATCTAGGATTTGATGTTAACATACTACCTAAAAAGACTCGAGAAGCCTTAGGAAAACCTCAGTTGACATATTCCCCATTCCAACTAAGAATGGTCAATCAATATTGTATTTTCCCAATAGGAAGACTAGAGAATGTGCAAATAGATGTTGCGGGAGAGAAGACTGTAGCTGATTTTGAGGTGATCGAAATCATGGGGGATAAGGACCGTTATGTTGCACTACTTGGTATTGATTGGGCCTATGAATACTATGAATAGATTGACCTAAAGAAACACACAATGACATTTGACTCACATGGAATCAAAGTAGTTCAACCCTTGGATCCGTATCTAGGCCCCTGATCTACGAAGCCAAAGGACAAAAATATGGAGGGAGAAGACTTGGATCAGTTGTACATTGTAAAAATAGGAACAAGAGAAGATTACATAAATCCTACTGCTGATGGATCAGTAAGTTGGAGGACTATACAATCAGCAGATGAATATTTATAAATGGCATTTGATAGTTGGAAGCAAGGCTCATACAAAATATTTTCAAGAAGATGCGCAACTATCAAGACAATTAGATGGGTTGGAACCGAGGTCAGAGAACAACCAATATATGATGGTACCTCAGGAATTGAGAGTTTTCTGGTCATCATGGAAGAAACGGTAGTGGAGGATTAAAGGATCTCAGTACTGGATTTAGCCCTCCAGGACACCCCTGCCAGATGGTGGGCCAATCAAAAAGACTTACTCAAAAATTGGTACGATGTGAAGAAAGCTATCAAATATATATTTCAAGATACGGAGCATCCAAAATTAGAGATGCAGATAGATTTCCAAGTTGCGCAACTATTCAACAGACAGTTTGATCCTAAAGAACATATTGAACAATGTGTGACACGGTGGCAAGTTGCAGAAATACCATCTCGCTTCTAGGTTCAATTATTTCCCCACTCACTAGGTCCAATCCTGAAAGCTTGGTTCATGCATGAAGAAACCAAAAGATAGACCAATGACTGGAAAACGTTGGTAGATTACTTTTGCAAGGAATTCTCGTTTACAAGTAAGTACGCTGAGCTTGAAGTAGTTCTGCAAAGAATTAAAGAATTCCTTTTTAGAGACACTAGTAAACATAAATTTGACCTAGTGTTATGTGCAAAGCATAGCTGATAACTTCTGACTAATCTTCACCTAAAATTAGAAAATATACCTATAGAATGTTATAAGATTGAGAAGGATTTGGAAATCCCCGATCATTTAGAAGAATTGATAAACTTAGCCTTTAAGGAGATAGAAGGGAACAAAGAAATCTAGAACTCATACCCAGCCAGACTAATGGTTCTTATAATCACCCATTGAATTTGTGCAAATTCAATATAGGGACCACAGAGAAACCTAATATAGCTATGGTGGGATATTACTCTGATGAGAAAACTAGTCAAGAAATAAAAATTTTGTTGTGAGAATATGAGGATTTGTTCCCAAAGACATTTTCAGAGTTAAAAGGGATTAAAGGAGTTATGGGAGAGATGAAAATTGAATTAAAACCAGAATCAAAGCCTATGAGGAATAGACCATACCTCCTTAACCCCAGAGTGAAAGAGAAGGTTAAGAGAGAAATAAACAAGATGTTGGAAGCTGGACTTATTTTTGCAGTGGAAGAAGAAGAATGCGTCAGCCCAATAGTCATCTAGAGAAAGAAAGGTTCAAAGGATATTAGGGTCTGTGTAGACTACAAAATCCTTAAATATTCCTTTGTGCATGACCCTTTTCCAAATCATTTTACTGATGAGGTGCTAGAACAGGTTGTGGGGAAAGAATCTTACTCATTTACAGATGGATTTTCGAGGTATCACCAAGTAAGGATTGTTGAAGAGGAAAAAAATAAGACCACATTCATAACAGAATGGGGGTCATTTGCATACAATGTGATGCCATTTCGCCTAAAGAACGCCCCTGTAGTTTTCTCTAGGATTGTAATAGCATCTTTCTGAGAATTTATTCACAATTTTATAGATTTTTATATGGATGATTGGATGGTATACAGTCTGCTCAAGGAACATGTAGCACTACTACGTCTAATTTTTGACAGATGTAGAGAATTGCAGATATTGTTGAACCTCAAAAAGTGTATCTTTTGTGTTCCACATGGAAATTTGTTAGGCCACATAGTATGTCGAGAGGAAGTACTAGCAGACCCATCCAAATTTGTGGTTATTGTTAACATGTCACCACCTATGAGTGTTAAGCACTTGTGCCCCACGTTCGGGCACACAGGGTACTATCAAAGGTTTATTAGAAGATATGAAAATATCACTGCACCTCTTGAAAATCTACTAAAGAAGGCCAAAGTGTTCCAATGGACCCCAGAATGTGATAAAGAATTCGAGACCCTAAAGGCTAAGATCAACACAACACATATTCTGATATTTCCAAATTGGGAAAAAGAATTTCATGTCTATGTAGATGCTTCAGGTATTTCCTTGGAAGCCATCTTAGCACAACCAGGACATGGAGCGATGGATAATCCTATCTATTTTGCGAGCAAGAAGTTGTTGAAAGCTGAGTGCAACTATACAACGACAGAAAGGGAGGGTTTATCTATGATTTATTCCTTGCAAAAGTTTAGACATTATTTGTTAGGTTCTCATTTTAAGTTCTTTACTGATCATTCTACATTAAAATATCTAGTTAACAAACATGTGATGGAAGGGAGAATTTGTTGATGGTTGCTATTGTTTCACGATTTTTTTTTTTAAGTGATCATTAATCCTGAAATATGTAATGTAGGTCCTAATCATCTATCTAGATTAGATTCAGGGGAAAGTGGCAGTGTATTTGATGATAATCTTCTATATGCAGACCTGTTTCGGGTTGAGACCATACCAAAATACCTGGAAGACATAACAGTCTTCTTAAGTATAGGGTCCTACCAAGAAACATACTTCGCAACCCAGAAACACCATATGGTGGTTAGATTAGCGGACTATCAATTGATTGTAGGGAAATTATATAAATTGGGACTAGATAACATACTTAGGATATGTGTCTTATATCATAAAAGACAAGATATATTGTGGGAGTTCCATAGTGGAGTTGCGGGAGGTCATGTGTGAGGGAAGGCCACTGCGCATAAAGTCCTCCAAGTTGGACTATGGTGGGCCACACTCTTCAAGGATGCAAAGGCATATGATATATCATGCAATGTTTTTCAAAGAGTGGGTAAGCCATAACAACGAGATGAATTTCCACTTCAACCAGTTCGGGCCTTACAATCATTTGAGAAGTGGGTGGTGGACTTCATTGGGATGATCAACCCCACAACTAAGAATTCAAATTATAGGTACATTATTACTACAACTGACTACCTTACACGTTGGGCTGAGGCAACAATTGTTCATGATTGTTTGACCGATACTACTACTAGGTTCATTTTTTAAAATATTATCACTCGGTTTGGATTTACTATGAGTCTGAACAGTGATCAAGGAGCACATTTTATCAGTAGTACAATAGAAAATCTTGTAGAAAATTTCTTTATCCAACATCATAAAAGTAGTCCCTACCATCCGCAAGCCAATGGAATAGTGGAAACATTTAACAAGATTCTGGAGAGAGGATTAAGGAAGGTTTTTTGTGCAAACATGGAAGATTGGGATGACAGAGTTCCAACAATACTATGGGATTATAGGAAAACCACAAAGAAACTCCACAAGTACACTCCATTTCAGTTAGTTTATGGGAAAGAAGTTGTGGTGCCTGTAGAATTCATTACTCCAAGTTTGTATATTGCACATATTACACACATGGAAGAGGATGAATTAGTTGTGCAGAGGCTCACGGACTTACAAGAACTGGAAGAGACCAAGTTTTTAGCAGACTTCCATTAGACAGTTGAGAAAGAAAGGAAGAAATCTTGGCATGACAAACACATTAAGACCAAAGTATTTCCATAAGGAGATAAGGTCCTACTTAATGACAGTCGATACCAGGAACATCCACACAAGTTATGCATGCAATTGTTGGGGCCATTTATAGTTGTCGATATCCAATCGTCTAGAGAAGTTAGACTTGTGCAACTGGATGGTATGTTGTGGAAAGGATGCGTGAATGGTGCAGAACTGATTAATCAACAATGTGGGATCAAAAGTGTCAAAGAGGTTATTAATGATAGTCATTAATATGACGGGGACCCCTTTGTGGTCGAAGGGATAGAGAATCTAGATGCAATCTGAGTCCATGTACCTCATGAACCCAGTCCATTCACAACCTTTATTACTACTACAATACCCTATCTAAATTCAATTATTCCATAAAGTTGTGATACACAAAGATGTCATCAGTATTCATGTGAGGATTCTCATCCATTAAATCGTAAGGTATGAAATCATCCATGTCCCTGGACAACTTTCCTAGTAAATGTCGAGATCACGAGAGAGATTTACCCTGTTAACCAGTCCCATCGAACAAATCATATCCAAGTTGCATCTATAGAGTAATGATGAATAGTATTTATTACAAAAATTGTCAGCTCAACACGGGTATAATGGTTTGATAAATCAGTGTAGGATACATTTTTTCCTAGAACGAACTTAGAAATTTACTAATTCTGAAGAGTGATCAAACCTGTGTAATCCCTCAACCATTAGTCGCGATCCCCAATCCTTGTTTCACCTATCCAAATTGTTGATAGTTCATACTGCCCATGCCGAGAGATATAAGGAGCTGAAGTGTCATTTCCAAGGATGCAATACCAGATGAGCCCTATGACCCCCAGGTCGAGTTCATAGGCGATATCAAGGTGAAGGTGGAGCAATTCAAGCTCCTTGACCTCAACTTAACAAACCAAGTCTTGTTCCCTCAGGTGAAAATAGATTTTTTATGGAGTATCGCTTCAAATGATTTGGGAGGCATGCAGTTTGTGTCAAAGACCGAATTCATCAATTTGTTCAATTCAACCATCATGAACCTCAGGGACTTACCAGTTTTCGGCACCACTAGCGAAGTTTCGAGGTGTACAAAAATTGTGTGGTTGGCTAGGAGATATCCAATTGATGCATAAGACATCCACCAGCTTATTGGACTATCCCTCGAGGTAGAGGACACGTCCAAAGGTTTCTAGGGTCCTATCAAGCACAAAAAGAATAAGGGGGAGCCCAGCCTATATGAAAGGTTTCACACACAAAGGTGGGGGCGCATAGCCAAGATCGACCCCATACTACCTGAGACGGTCAAGACTGGTTGCTACATCATTACTAGAAAAGTGATGAGGTACTAGTACAAGGGAGAATGCACAATGGATGATTTATGAATGGAATATTTTTGCACCAATGGCACTGTCTTCAACTGATGGAGCTATCTATTGGAGGAACTCCTTGTAGCTTGCGAAGAAGCCTAGGAGAAAGGTGGTACTTTCACCTATGGATACTTGTTTCTTGCTCTTGCAATGCTTAAGTGGATGCCACCTGCTGGAAGACCATTGGTGCCAGTAGATAAGGGGGGCTTAGCAAAAATGTTTGAGCCCTGTCATTCAAGGGAAGACTCGAAGAACACCGCCTTCAACAACACGATGTTCTCCAAGTGGTACAACGAAATAATTGATGCAACACAGTGGTTGCGCATTCTGTAGGAGCTTCTTAACTGCAATACGTGGAACATAGCATTCATCATGAACTGACACCATACATTTGTGTGGCTGAGGTATGCCAACAAGGAGGACTTCCACTCGAGGATGTTGTCATTCTATTTGGATGAAGAGGCCTTCGACAAGCAGGCGATGTTGTGGCCTGGAGTCAAATGCAACCCGTGCAAGTCGGAGATGCATTATGTTTTTCCTGTCAAGTTGCTGAAGAAGAAAGGTCAGGAAGTAGGGGTAGGACTGAGCTCAAGCACAGAGGTATAGAAGAAAGAAGCTCTGGCACATAAGGAATCTGAAGAAGAGGAGGCGACGAAACCATTGGAGCGCAAGAAGAGAACATTGTCAGTGTTCCTGCAACTGTCGGAGAAAGTTTTTTTGACAGGTAAGGATGTCAACGAAATCCTTACCATTGTTTTCATCACAGAGCCAGTGGCTAAGAAACTTAGGATAAGTATTTCCCCAAGTGTGGTTCTGAACCCCCAACCCATCTCATCGATAATTCCCTGCACTTGCTCAATGGCTCGAGCAGCCCACATCATACATATCCAGGATGACCATAATCCTAACACCACTCCATCCACCATCATCACTGAGAACCATCCATCACCACCACAACCTCAGCCACCACCTCTAGAAACCGACAGTTGACCCCAAACCACTAATCTAGAATGCATGCAACTCGATCGCCTAGAAATACCCAAGAAGAGGCCGAAACTCTCTAGTCCAAACCTAGAAACACCAGCGCAGAAGATACAAATGACTAGCCCGAACCTTGAAGCTCGAGACCAGCACATCATACCCTTTGTACTAAGTAAGGAAATTTTGTCTTCGACAGAGATGCAAAGAATAGAGAAGTCGCAAATCTGAAGTCCCAAGAAAATTTATGCAATTACTAAGGTTGAGGGTGCTATGGGAAGCACAACCCAGGAAGTGGAGGTCCACAAAGAAGAGGAGATACCATAGGGCCAGAAGGAACTAGAGATGACTGTAGGGAAAAATGCAACGTTAGCACAAGAATAGATGGAGCTAGTCCTCCAAAACCCTCAGCCGTGTGCAGAGTTGTTGGAACTCTTCCTCGACAAAACATATGTTTTAATGTTCCTCTCGACAACATTAAGATTGAGACTTGTGTCAGGACCATATACAGGAGAGGAGGAGGTAGAGACTCCCCCAAAGCACTCAATGAACAATGGTATTCTACTACAAGTCTCATCACCCAGGGATGTCAACCCTTCTCCCATTGAACTAACATAGTGGCCAACAACGAGGCTAGTCAGAGTGATTAGGGCCTCAACTGATCAACTTGAGCAGAGGCTCCAACAGGCTGAAAGGAATGTAGAGTTCTCAAGGGAGGAAACACTCCTTGCTCAAGAAAAAAATATGCAGGAATAATTCACCAAGATTCAGGCAAAACAAAAAATAAAAAGAGTCTAGGAGAGGCTTGTTGAAGCCTCACTAGAAATAAGGAAGGTCAAACCTCAACTGCCAGAGTCCAGTGATGTAGGAAAGCCTAACCACCAAATCAAATTACTGCAAGGATCATGGTCACAGTTGGCCATTAACGTAGAGCATATGGAAGTGTAGTTACAGAAGAGTCAACAAGAAGTAGAGCACGAACCTCAGAAGTTGTAAGAATAGATGTAGAATGTAGTGGTGGAAGACAACAATACTCGAGCAGCACTACACAAGTGCACAGTTGAGTGCACAAGGATATTTTGAGAAGTCAACGATTGGATGGGAATCATCACTAGGTGTAACTAGACTCTAGAAGATGTGTGCGTGAGACTACATTTGTTGAATGAGGAAGTTGCAGTTTCTATGGATCTGCTCGAGAAACAAGAGAAATTCGACCAAATCCCACAAGCGGATAATGAGTTGAACACTCTGTGAGAGGCACAATCTATAGCCATGAAGTAGTTGCATCACTTTCTACCTATCATTCAGACAGTATACATGCAAATGCATCATATGGATGCAACATTAGACTCTGAATGGAACTCTTTGGCCACATCCAAGCCCAAGGGATGTATCACAGATGCGACCCAACAGTTCGTCGTCGAGGCCTCACTCCTTGCCAGGAAATAGAAGGATAAAGTTGGGAGTTTCTAGGAAGTCATAAAGAGGGCCTTAGCATTGGTCCTAGAGTTGGGCCCTTTGTTTGAAGAGTCAGAGGAAGAGAAAGAGCAAGAAGAAGAGGAAGGTAAACTGAAGAAGGAGGATAAGGGAAAGAAACAACTACTCCTAGAAGCTGTGAAAGAGCCAAGTACTTGACTCGAGGGTGAGTCAAGGATTTTGGTCGCAGCCTATTGGGCCCTTCATTTTTGGACTTGAAGTTGCACAAGAAGGACTACAGTCCTAGTTTTGGCTTAGCACGAGTTGCGTAAGATAAAGAAGAAGTTGTAAAGTGGAGCAAGGAAAAGTAATAGAAATTGGTTGTGGAAAAGGAAAATGCAACACCAGTAAGGAAAAAGCAATTGGAACAAAACAAGAAAGCATGCGAACCCAAATCCAGAACATCCAAATCAACTTATATATATGAGATTTATATGATTGTAAAAAAGTTCTCTCTCTCAACTCTGGGTTCTTTTTCTTGATAGGTTGATTTTTGTTGTTGTTAAGAAAATGTTGTACATGTAACCTGTATTTGGTTCTGGGTAAATAGAGCTCTGCGATATAAGTCCGAAGTCAGAAGTCTGTAATAGAGTACCAAGCTATATCTCTGAGATTGTGTTCAATAAGTTCTGAAGATAATATATGAAGAAGGGCCCGAAATTTTGAAATATAATGTGTCATACTGTGTTTATGATTATGCATTGTATCTTTACAATACTTCTTTATGTTTGATAAGCTCAATATTATGTCTTTGTGTATGAATGCTTTTCGCAACTTAAGTATCTTCAGTTCTTGTATGCATGAGTTCAGATCTGATCTGTAATTGGTCTATTTTTCACAAGATCATGGTGAGTCTTAAAGGTTCTGGGAACCCACCCAAGTATTATCCTTTCCCTTCCCTATCCTTATGTCTTGGTTGCACTTCAGGTGAGAATTTTTCTCTTCGAAGGAGATGAAAATTCCAGTGCTCTAGATTACATGGTGCCTTTTGTTGGTAACCTGAGAAGGACCCTGGTCTGATCAATTTCGTGCCCAAAAAGTGTAGTTTTTACTAGTTCAACATCTTCTACTAGATATCCAATGGTTGCTAACTAGTCTTTGATCTATGAGATCCTTGTAAAGAAGCTGTCTATCGTCTCTGACTTTTTCATAGTCACATTTTTTAGTTGATGTCATAGGGTAAGCTTGTGGCTAGTGTTATTTATTTAATATAATATGGTTAGGGCATCAAACATCTCCTTTGCAGTATTTAGTTCTAATACATTGGGTATCTGATGATCCTTGATTGAGTGTGTCAATATCCTTTTGGCCTTGACATCAATCTTCTTTAATTTTTCCTTTTTCTTCTTCATTTTTGGGTTTAGGAATCATATACTTGATGTGGTCCAATAATTAATTATATTATAGAATGAGTTGTATTCTATGCTTCTAGGATCAAAAGTTATCTTCTACATCCAATCTATCCTCAACTCTCATATTGGTTGACATTTTTTCCGGTAGAAACCCTAGCACTGAAAAGCCTTGATTTTTCAGACTTCACCAAACTGCACATTGAGGGTTTCAGGGGGTGTGCTAGGTTAGGGAAAACTTCTCTATGAAGGAATTATTCCCAACATCCTTGGGATAGTTCTCAAATATATTGACAACGTATTGCAGTTGCAAGGTGTTGTTGTAGCAATCTTCCTTCCGATGGTCAAACTATTCTGAAGGTAACCAACTCTGATACCATGTTAGATTTTCCTTATTTAGACAGAATTAGTGTTAATAGAGTTCTTTTACTTCGTTAACATTAACATATATATCATGTACTGATAAGTAGAAACATAAAAAAGAGACATAAAAGAACACAAGAGATTTATCTTGGGAAAAACCAAAATGGGGGAAAAAGCCAACAATATTTCTTAGATGGATTTCTCTCACAAAGAAAGTCCAATAATATAAATCCTATAATAAGTGTTATATTAACCAAAAATACCACCCCAGCTGCAGCAACAACACCATACAAAGGTAGCGCACCTCCTCAAGGAGTAGCGCACAAGAGAGAGATACTAAAACACTGAGCAATAATAAATTGTGGAGCTGCAACTACTGTGTCAGCTCCTCCAAAATTGCACCTTTCTTCTATGTATCTCTGAGAGAGAGTGTGAGTGAAAAAATGATCCAAGACATCCTTTATTTATAGTCTTCCTGGCCACTAGACTAGTCCAACTTCTTCTCTGGACATGTGTACTTTCATTATTACTTTATTCTTTTGGGATGACTTCTCTTCTAGGGTATTTAAAGATATGTTTAATGGATTTCTTTCTTCCACAATGTTCTCTTCATTTAAGAAAGGTCATCTAGAAGGGAAATATCCTCCCAAAGCTACCAAAACATCAACACTTTTCTCATCAATCCATGACCTTTTCTGAGATTTTTTTTCAAATTTGAGCTTTGAAGACCTCTATAGAGCATCCATCAGCCCTTGGACGCACCCTATTTAACTACTACAAAGTGTCTTGTATGATTGATTCTATACCATTGGGGAGTGTCCATCACCCCGTGGATTCCTTATCTACCACTCTAGAGGAGCGTCCTTCTGTAGCATCCTAGTTTTTGAGCCATGCTATCTTCTTGTTTCTCATATTTTCCTCATTTTTTCTGTGTGACTATTTGAGGTTCTTTCTTGAGTATTTGTGATCGGTTCTAGATGGTTTTATGAGTTTGATCATCTCTTTTTTTTTTTTTTTTATTGGGGGAATCGACAACTTCGTGGTTCTCGTACTCACGTGACACGGGGTCGATCCCTAGCGGCTACCACTATAACCCCAGGTGCAACCACCCAGCCCGCAAGAATGGCGCACGAGTAAGTCCGGGTGAGAATCGAACATGAGACTTCATTTACAAATTTCCTTCCATTTACACGGCACTTGCCAATCCGTCTACACCC
>JASDQU010751870.1:26421-37733 GCA_032191745.1 Picea mariana
TCAATGTTCTTGTCACTTACAAATCCCGATCCTCGAAATTCCGTAAAGAAGTCAAATCAATGATCCAGATCATATCTTGATCTGACAGTTCAGATTACATCGTGATATTAGGATTCCTGATCTCAATAATCCTTGACATGTCCAACTCTTGATCCCCGAAACTCCGACAACAGCTGGAATCAATGGTCCAGATTCAACCTTAATCTGACGACTCATATTACATCGCGATTTCACATATCACGATATCGGGATTCCTGATGTCAATAATCTTTGACATGTCCAACTCTTGATCCCCAAAACTCTGACAAGGGATGGAATCAATGGTCCAGATTCAACCTTAATCTGATGGCTCAGATTACATCACGATTTCACATATCGGGATATCAGGATTCCTGATGTCAAAAATATTTGACATGTCCAACACGCGATCCTCAAAACTTCGACATGGTGTACATTTGCTGACGTCACATGTGTTAAATAACTGCCATGTGCCACCCTGATTCATGACTTACATGTGCTTGGAATGTTGAATCAGTCTAACACTTGTCATTACCTGGTTTTTCCACGTGTTCCTAGCTGACGTGGATTGTTGACGTGAGTTGGATCGACGGTTCAGATGTGATCTTGATTTGATCACTCAGATTACATCGCGATTTTTCATATCGAGAAATCAAAATTCTTGTTGCATTGCTTCTTTGACATTTCCAACTCGCAATCCTTGAAACTCCGACAGGGAGTCGGATCAACGGTTCAGATAACCCCCTGAGATGGACGGTCCTCCTGCTTTGGAGATTTGTGAGCCCTCTACTCCTTGCACTTTTAAAGATCGTGCAGGTTTTCCTCAATCCAACGGTGGTCAGACCCTGTGCTCAGATCTAACGCCTGAGATCTATCCTACTCTTCAGTGCACTCTTCTTGTCTTTATTCAGATCTGATGGCCCTCATGCTGTCGAGAATTTTCGATGGGATCCAATGATCAGAAATGCTTCTCGGGCCTTCGATCATTTTTTCAATGTTGGGTTGCCTTCGATCATTCGATCTTCCTGGAATTATATTCTATTTTCCTGTTGATCATCGCTGTTGTACTCAAGCCATTATTACTTCTGTACTTGCCATCAATGACAAGCATTCATTGTCTGTTAAATATTTTCCATTCGCTTTCTGTTAAATATTTTCCAACATATTTTTCACAAGATCATGGTGAGTCTTAAAGGTTCTAGGAACCCACCCAAGTATTATCCTTTCCCTTCCCTATCCTTATGTCTTGATTGCGCTTCAAGTGAGAATTCTTCTCTTCAAAGGAGATTAAAATTCTAGTGCTCTAGATTACATGGTACCTTTTGTTGGTAACCTGAGAAGGACCCTAGTATGATCAATTTCGTGCCAAAAAAGTGTAGTTTTTACTAGTTCAACATCTTCAACTAGATATCCAATGGTTGCTAACTAGTCTTTGATCTATGAGATCCTTGTAAAGAAGTTGTCTATCATCTCTCACTTGCTCATAGTCACATTTTTGAGTTGATGTCATAGGGTAAGCTTGTGGTTGGTTTTCTTTCTTTAATATAATATGGTTAGGGCATCAAACATCTCCTTTGCAATCTTTAGTTATAATACATTGGGTATCTGATGATCCTTGATTGAGTATGTCAATATCCTTTTGGCCTTGACCTCATTCTTCTTTAATTTTTCCTTTTTCTTCTTCGTCTTTGGGTTTACGAATCATATCCTTGACGTGTTCCAATAATTAATTATATTATAGAATGAGTTGTATTCTATGCTTCTAGGATCAAAAGTTATCTTTTACATCAAATCTATCCTCAACTCTCATATTGGTTGACATTTTTTTCCAGTAGAAACCCTAGCATTGAAAAACCTTGATTTTCTAGACTTCACCAAACTGCACATTGAGGGTTTCAGGGGGTGTGCTAGGTTAGGGAAAACTTCTCTATGAAGGAATTATTCCCAACATCTTTGGGATAGTTCTTAAATATATTGACAACATATTGCAGTTGCAAGGTGTTGTTGTAGCAATCTTCCTTCCGATGGTCAAACTATTATGAAGGTAACCAACTCTGATACCATGTTAGATTTTCCTTATTTAGACAGAATTAGTTTTAATAGAGTTCTTTTACTTTGTTACCATTAACATATATGTCATGTACTAAGCAGTAGCAACATAAAAAAAGAGACATAAAAGAACAAAAGAGATTTATCTTGGGAAAAACCAAAATGGGGGGAAAACCTAACAATCTTTCTTAGATAGATTTCGTTCACAAAGAAAGTCCAATAAGATAAATCCTATAATAAGTGTTATATTAACTAGAAATACCACCCCATCTGCAACAACAACACCATACAAAGGTAGCGCACCTCCTCAAGGAGTAGCGCACAAGAGAGAGATACTAAAAGACTGAGCAATAATAAATTGTGGAGCTGCAACTATTGTGTCAGCTCCTCCAAAATTGCACCTTTCTTCTGTGTATCTCTCAGAGAGAGTGTGAGTGGAAAAATGATCCAAGAAATCCTTTATTTATAGTCTTCCTGGCCACTAGACTAGTCCAAATTCTTCTCTGGACATGTGTACTTCATTATTACTTTATTATTTTGGGCCGACTTCTGCTCTAGGGTATTTCAAGATATGTTTAATGGATATATTGCTTCCAAAATTTTCTCTTCATTTAAGAAAGGTCATCTATAAGGGAAATATCCTCCCAAAGATACCAAAACATCAACACTTTTCTCATCAATCTATGACCTTTTCTGAGAATTTTTTTCAAATTTGAGCTTTCAAGACCTCTACAGAGCATCCATCAGCGCTTGGACGCACCCTATTTAACTACTACAAAGTGTCTTGTATGATTGATTCTATACCATTGGGGAGTGTCCATCACCCCTTGGATGCCTTATCTGCCACTCTGGAGGAGCGTCCTTCTGTAGCATCCTAGTTTTTGAGCCATGCTATCTTCTTGTTTCTCATATTTTCCTCAGTTTTTCTGTGTGACTATTTGAGGTTATTTCTTGAGTATTTGTGATCGGTTGTGTATGGTTGGATGAGTTTGATCATCTCTTTTATTAATATATTTTGGTTGCTTTATTTTTCATCCTTTTTTCATTTTGCATGTGTGCTTGAGATTTCCTAATATTTTATCCTAGAGACTCCTAGTTTGTCTTTGACTTTGTTTGATTGAGAATTTGACATTCATCACTCATTTTCATTTCCTTCTTTAAGTTTGAAAAAGTTGATTGGTTTTTTTCCTTTTTTTGTTCTTTTTAACATATCATTTTTTTGGATGATTATGACTCTCTCATTTACCACAACCCATATTTGAACATTGTTTCTTGTTTCTTGTGTTTTGAGGATTTTCACGAGTGATTGTATTATTTCTCTTTTGCATATCTTATTCCTTGATTGAAAACGTTATATCACACTTTGTTTCTTTGAGTTATGATCTCTTTTGAGTGCACTTTCTTTTATTTATTTTTTTCCTCGTATTTCTTTGTGTTGAACATAGATCTCTTTAATTTCTCTTGAAAGTTAAAAAGAGAAAAAAAATCCATATATCCTTGCATACATTATCAAACAAACAAAAAAAAATCATTATTTAGAAAATGTGTTTTGGTACACATTTGGAAAAAGAGCTAGTTTTGCATGTGCATTTATGTTTTCAGAAACATTTGCTTAGTAGTTTGGCATCATCTTGATCTTTGAAATTGAAAGTTTACGAATTTTTAGTTCTTTCTTGTTTTCAAAAGAATATAACTCTTACCCTTTCCATAAATATAATTCATCAAAAGGAACAAATTGCATTTCATTCTTTTAAATTCTATTACATTTGAGTCTCTCACACATCATCAGTTTAATCTTTGTGAAACCTTTGAGTAAAAATCCATTAAAATCAGCCACGCACTAATAAAATAAAATCAAACATTTTTTGGTTTTATCAAACCAAAAGAAGCACAAGATGATGCAAACCCCCACCAGTCCCAGTGGCTCATGCGACCTCCCGGTCTAGCATATTCTCACAGGGGATTTGAATTATCCCTCAAGTCCTCTCTGAACCCCCAAAATTATATACCACGTGCCTTTTTCCTTTTCCCCACATGAAAATTCAGGTTCGTGAGGATCTTATCACTTCATCAAAGAAATCCACATGACCTCGATACAAAACCATAGGCTAAAATATTTAAATGGCAGGAACTTCGGCACTTTAGAGCTCTGGGCTTCGAGAGTTACAACAACAACACCCTACGATCCTTCAGAATTCTGAATTCGTGAACAACCGAACAATGATGGGGATCAAAAACTCACACTATGAGCTCAGATCTATGGCTCACAATGATTTCAGGGCTGTGGGATTTGGGAGTTTTCCCCGCTGCAACATGCAGTACTTATGAATACATGAACTCTAAAATCACAGATTGGACGGCTGACGCTTACCTCAGATCCACGACCTACATTTAATATTAGCTCCACACTTTAGATATTTTGATGTCTTGAACCTAGATTCCTTCAAGAGTGTTGAACACTGAACATGTGAAGGGTCTCAATCAATGGTCCACGTGTCCTCTATAATGGATGGCCAAGATAGAATTTATCCTTCGAAACTTCAGGGATTTTTGGCCCAAACCAAATCACACCCTAGATCGTCTGAAGTGCCAAATTTTGAAATCCGAGATCTATTGACACGCATACGTGACACTAATGGTCAAGATATACTCCAAGCTTCAGAGCTTTGGCAGTTCTGGTCGCTCTTGAAACAATGCTTCAATTTCTCCATAATGGAAAAGTTTTGAACATGCTTGATCCACGGACACATGTACTTGTATTCGACGACCAGGATGCACTCCGGGCTTTGCGACTTTTTCTTTCCCCACAAAACACAACTAAAAAAAACTTCCATAGTAGGGAAGTCCAAAGGGCTTAGAAATTTAACGACCATGCTACTTTCTCATATCTGAAAACTATGAAAGGTCTGACTCCTCCCAAGCAGATCTCATTCACTCAACCTTGAATGAAAGGGATTCTTCCCTTCAAGAACTAAATCTCGCTATCCTTCCTGAGCTTTGTCAACATTAAAGGACTTAGGATTTGGCACACAACTTGCACTCCTCCTCAATAAGTAACCTAGACTTTCTTCTGGCACACACTTGCTACTTCTCCTGAGCTTGAGACCTAGAAAAATCTTGTGCACACTCCTTGCACTCGCTCTCCTTGATACTCTTTCAAAACTTCACTAAGTGTTGGACCTGTGCGCACATTGAACAGGTCTATCCTTCGATATTTTATACTCAAATGAGTATATGTGCACTCCTTGCACTCACTCTATGAAATTCACTCTATCTCTCATGAGCTATTGAGTCTGAAAACGACTCTTTCTTCGCACTCCTTACGTGGTCACTGTGCACTCCTTGCACCAGGATTTTAGAAGAGAAACAATTGAAACTTATAGAACATCAAAGGTTCATTCATTAAACCATGAAATACACACACATGCATATAAACACAAAAAAATAGATAGCATAACATTACCCAAATAAATCAAAGATAAGAAAACTCGGACATGTGAATAAAATATCTTATATTATATTCCTTCAGCAAAAAATTTACAAGATTTCCAACAACTCTTCAGCTTCTCTTTTTCAACAATAATAACAATAAGCTTCAACAAAAATCACAATAAACGCAGCATCAATAACAACAATTTTCAGTAGCCTCTTTTGGGCATAGATTACATGTATTTATACATGGAGGGGCTTCTCGAGCCTTCCTGCCAACTACTTTAGTTCTTTCACATCATAATTAACGAATTCTACCAATTATATTTTTACAAATAAATGAGAATTTACTATATATATATGAGTAAATGCTCCTAATATGTGCAATCCTTTAGGCATTAAAGAAATTACAATCTCTTGGATTGTTTACAATGGCTCTTGCCTCAAAATCTTACGGGCCTTTAATTAAAATATTTTAAAAATATTAAAGTGACACGTTCTCCTTGAAATCCAAACCAAATTGAATGCATGTTTTGGATGATGAGATTTCCTCCACTTGGCCTCATTGAATGTTGATGGAGATGCTACTACATCACAGGATTCGTGCCTTTGGACTAGAAAAAGTGAGTAAATTGTCCAAGACTACTAAACATATTGTAGAGAACTAGAGAGTGTACAAATATAGATTTCATATAAGTATAGCCAAGAACCTTCTCTCACACAAGGGATGAACACAAGGTCACATGTGAAATAGCAACAAAAATTACCCCTCCAAAGCTTGACCAATCGTTGTGGAAATTTCATATACTAGGGGGTTTTTCTGAAGTGTCACTGACTCATTTTGTATCAGTACTTTGTAAACTGTGAATCCATTTGGCTTCCTAAGGATTCTGTTGGTCCACTTGTCCTCAGTCCTCTAGAAGAATTTCGGGCTTTGATATCCTACCCATACATTCAATCCAGAATGTTGACTCTGCCCGCTAGGAGGATGACTACGACTTGGTAACCATAGTGTCCTTTCCTAGGTATCTACTGAGGTGAATATGGGTGGATTCCCACAGTACCTAGGGTAGATGTCGTATCACACTCTCAGTACCCTTGGAGGGTGATCCCGTGAAAGTGAGGGTTGCTTGCAGTGAGTAGGGATGTTACATGGAGGTCAAGGTAACCTCTTATTTCTTCATTGGCGGCTTGATATCTCATATTTGAAAGATACTTTACCCTACTATTTATTGGTTAATTGATTTTAGTTTTCTTAGGAGTGTGCTTCTTTGACTTTCATAGTCAGCCTTAGGATCAAATATTTCAAAGTATACAAGTTATGGAACTTGTTGGAGGCAGGCCAAATCAGAAAGAAAGGCTATTTTTGGAAGAGAAGCATGCAAGAGAAAAGAGACAACTGGAAGGAAAAGTAGCACTTGCACATGCATGGAATACCTAATGACACTAGGGTTAGGGTTTTTGTAATAAATTGTAATGGTGGGTGGGCTTAAGATAAATATAAGAGATATATGCATAGAAGAAGAGAAAGAGGGAGGGAGAGGCGAGATATACTAGAAAGGAAGAGAATGGTAAGGACGGTATGAGTGACTAGGGAGATAGAAAGGGCATGAGAAAATCGATCACGAGGGTTAGATCGTAGGCTGAGGATACTGGTGCGATATAGTTAGCCTCACAGGGATCAAGGAGCCTATGGGAAGAAAGGAGAACTAAGATTGTAACCATGCACGACATGGATATTTCCAAACTATAATAAAATCCTTAAAGCCATATATTTATGGACGTAGCCTAGGAGGGGGTGAACCACGGTAACACTGTGTTATGTGATTGAATGAATGTGTTTTTGTGTCTGATTAGTTGATGAATGTTGAATAAATGAAGTGACTAATTAATTATGATGTACCACATGCATGCATAGAATGAATGTTATACTAGATGTTAAATGAACTGAATAAAGTTGAAGGTGCAAATCTCGCTCAGTCTCAGGTTGCAAACACCTGAGTATTGTAGCTATCCATAGAGCTATCTCGAGTGAGACTGTGCAGTACACTCCGTGTACTGTGTTTCCTTTTGGGTGACTAGAGGGGTTGATAGTCTTTAAAGTTTTTTGTTGGGAAGCTTCTTAGTCATGAACCAGGGTCAATCTATAATAGTAAATAGATAAAAGGGAATGTAAACCAACAAATGGTTTTGTTGTTAGCTGATTGGAAGGCAATGGGATTGAGTATATGAGATCTGCAGAAGATGTGTCAAAAGAATACGGGATCGACGACAAGAAGGTGAGAGAATGAGAAGATAAAAGGTGATGTTGAGAGCATGGAATCCCTAGAGATCAAAAGTTGGTTGAAGAAAAAGGAGCTAGAGTTTGCACAGAAGGATAAAAGAAACCCAAAGTTACAATCATGAAAGTATTTGTACAAGTACGTATTCACCAACTTGCATGAAGTATATTTTTGTAATTTCCCACACATATTGTAGGAGTGGATCAAAATATTGAAAGAAAACCATCCGATGAATCAGATCAGATAGCTAGAGTGGAATCCGAAAGATATCGTAGAGATACAATGCGTTGATAATAAGTTTACATGCGCAGTAGATTTATGGTTAGATAACATTATTGTCAGATTTATTACAAAGTTTTCAGTAGATACAGCAAATTCGTACAACGTTACTGAACAAGAATTATTGAAGGGACCTGGAGGTAGGTATATCACACAAAAAATACTTCCATTAAGATATTTCTATATAACAAAGGTGTAATGACAATGGAGTTAGATAGCTAAACTTCCCTGTGTGCATGGCGGAATGGGAGAAGCACTGACAGGAAAAGGAGAAATGGAAGGAGAAGGGAATAAATGAAATAAGGAGGAATCTTTGGAACCAATTATGATGAATGAAAACTAGATCAAGTGAATCATGGCGACAACTAGAAGGATGCACAGTGGAGTACCCTACCAATACAAGGTGAGCACCAAGAAGAGAGTCGTAGCCACGAGCGAAGTCTTGGAAAGTGATGAAGAGGAGGTAGAGGATCTATGGGTTGTGGAGAAGATTGAGGAAATCATGCATGCAACATATGAGAGGAATGAAATAGGTCCAAGATTGGAAGTAGAAGGAAACACTCATATCCATATTAGTGTCAATGTGGAACCCATAAACCCATGTGCGAATAATACACCAATAAAAACACTATTGTTTAGACAACCGAATTTCGAGAGAAGGAACACATCAAGAAGTACATCTACACAAGGAAAAAAAACTGGGGAGCCAGTTTAGGAAGTAGTAGTCAAATATATACACTGCGCAGAGGTAATAGTTGAACATTTAAGATGGCGAGACATGACCCAACCATTGGGTTACCAAAATTCAAAGGAGAAGCGTTGAAGGACCCTGAGAAGAACATGTTTGTCTGTGAGAATATTTGGGAAGCTAAACAGATTACAGACAAGGACACTAAGCTTGCACAGTTAGCTATCACATTAAGAGATTGTGCACTGGATTGGTATATGAGTTTAGACACAAACAGTCTGCCTGGGACAACCAGACCGATGTGAGATATCAAGAAGTTGTCGATATCAAGAAGTTGTTGATATCCAGAAGCCAATTTATGAGGATTGATACATGAACGAGATGATAGATATTAAAAAAAAACCAGGAGAATCTATATGGGAGATTGACCAGAGATTCAAGAGACTGAAAGGAAAGCTGAAATATGTCATGACAGATATCAAGCATAAGCATTTGTTCATCAATTCACTATTACCACACTTGAAATATCCACTGTGACAATAGAAGTTTTGGACACAGGAAGAGGCTCTGTAGGAATCCCTACAACTAGAAGAGAACCAATATCAAAAGACAGATCCATCCATTGAGGAGTTGAAGGAGGATCTGAAGAACTTAACATTCCAACTGAACTAGAACAAGAACAAGGACAAAAGGGAATTCGTTTGGTGTACCACATGTAGGACATAAGGACACCATAAGAATGAATTTCCAACATTCACATAGTACATGGTAGCAGGAATTCCAAATCCATTACCAAAAGAAGTACTATGGTGCAAGATCTGTAAGAAACAGGGTCATGATCCATATCACTATCCAATGATGTAGAAGTACCAGAAAGTGTCGAAGAGCTCCTATTGCAAATTTTTCAAGTCAGTAGGACATGGTGACAAAGATTGTCGAACCATGGAGATGATGAGAAAGAAAACACCATATGCTTATAGGGTACAAGAAGAAATGATGAATGGGCAAGCTGCACCCCATTTTAATAAAATACCAACCCAGTACAACATTGTGCATCAAACATACAACACTGCGTAGCTGTAGTACAACACCACACAACCACACTGTAATATCATGCAGTATAACTAGGCTCCTTAGTATAACATGCCATGAGGGGATCGAGCTGGCTACAGAGGTGAAGAAAGAGCAAGAGGAGGTTTTGGAAGAGGTAGACGACCAGTGGTATGTCACAATTTTCAACAACTAGGA
This sequence comes from Picea mariana, assembly GCA_032191745.1. NCBI lineage: Eukaryota > Viridiplantae > Streptophyta > Pinopsida > Pinales > Pinaceae > Picea > Picea mariana. The sequence goes on from JASDQU010751870.1 coordinate 36,415, forward strand.
CACTATGCAAGAGAATGTCCACTTCCACTAGCGACTTGTATGTATTGTCGCACATTGAATCATGACACGAAAGAATGTCCTACGCTATTAGGGAAGATCCAGGAAAATAGGAATCAAAAAAATTAGAATGTGTTAGACACACCTACCACACTTAGAGGGGGGGTGAATGAGTGTGGGGCTCTTTTTCCCAAAACTTCCCCCTTGCACAAAAAACTCATCAATTAGTATTCAACATTTATTCATTACCCATTGCTGTCATTTACAACCAGTTATATGTGAGCACATATCAACAACATATATCAGCAATATATCATCAACAAGTCATCACCACGATGAACACAAAGAACACAACATGTATGTACAATTTTCTTCTTATCACGGACTACAATTCTTGGGGTTTATCAGCAACAACTGAATAGAGTACAACTCTGTAAGAGCACCTTCTCTATAATGCAAGACTCATCTTACATCCTCAGCATCAACTGAGATGAGGCAAAAATCCTCAACAGATATCAATCTGTCAATAGGTATGCGACCTGCCAGTAGTGCATCCCATGTGTGCACGTGCCCTGGCTCACTATAGCACACGTGTGATTGCAGCCAGTGTATAATGTAACAACCATATGCTTCTGAGAAACTAGGGTTTTTCTTTGCTTCACATGCTCAGATCCTATGCAACCTGCAACCACTTTTTCTTCTGTCTTCCACTGTCCAAACTGACCCACAACTAGTCACAACACATCCAAGCTCTCCCATAACTTTCTCATGCTCCACAACAAATCAATATGAATGCTATCTCAATCATGTACAAATAGCTAGTATACCATAGCAATCATGCCACTACTGAATCACAAGAGTGTTGCTCATTCCATCAACCAAATCAACCAAACTGAACCACATCATAGAAGCCATACCAGTAATTCCCTAAGAATTCACAACACATCAAACAATAGTATACATCAATACAATAATGTAACCATACCAGTGTCTCAGTGATAGATCTAAGGCCATATAATGCAGATCTGGAACCTGCCTAATCATCCAGGAGCTTGGCACCAGCTCCAACAAAAATCTCCATGATTTTATCCACTCCACGCTCCCTGTACACAATCATCCTGTGTGTACACTCACCCTATACACAATGATCCCACATGTACATGCACCCTATACACAGACAGCGCACGTGGAAATCAGAAAATAGGGTTTTCTGCGAATCCAAGACATTTTCCGTCAAGATCTTCGACATTGCCAAAACATTGATGCATCCATGAGATCCTCCTCTCACTCTCTTCCTTAGAATAGATCTTCAATCGTGCTCA
>JASDQU010751871.1:13528-37344 GCA_032191745.1 Picea mariana
GGTAACCCATAGTTCTCGACTTTAAAAGGTGCCAATGACAACGATTTTGCACAATGAATGTAAGCCCAACTGAGACTTAGACTGATGGGTAACCTATGAGAAAGGGATTGGCCTTGTTGTTTAATTGTAGTTGTTTTTGTTTAATTGTTGTAGCAACAAGATCCCGTGGAGGTTGTATGCACTGTAAATTTTGTTTCTAGAATATTAATAACAAAAAAAGAGAAAACATGTTGTGTCATATTTCTTTTGTGTGTGCATGCATGAGTTTGTTTGAGATTTTGGTTTGAGTTATGCATGTGTTTTAGGTGAGGGTGATGTTTTTCTAATCACCCCTACATTAGGGAGTGACATATATGTAACATATATACATATTAGACCACCCAATGAAGTGTCTCATTCTCTATATTAATAACATTCAAAAAGCATCTATAAAGTGAATTAGTCAATTAATGAGTGACACATATATAAGAAATTTCAAAGGTTTTTAGAATTAATATATGAGTCTAGAAATTAAAAAAAACATCTATGTTAAAACATTTGCATTTTGAAGTAGAGATTTTTCAAATCTTTAGTGTAAGTTTTTTTTGGGTATCTCACATTTGTTGCATTTTGAAGTGGAGGTTTTTCTTTTGTGTGAGTTTTTTTTAGGTATCTCATGTGAACATTGGTCCATGGGACCTTATAAGTCCCAACATACCATGCCAATTGGGGTGTCCATAAAGTTTGTGGCCTTTTAACTAACATAATGGTTAATTGATTATGACATGAACATGTGTGTTTGTTTGGTCTTCCCCTCCTCCTTTATGAGACATGTTGTATGGGGATGTGTGAGAAAGATAATAAACATTAAATAATAAGTGTGACAATCAACATTAATATATGCATTATGGTTTACATCTTAAATTACTTTCTACAACTTTAAAATCTCTTAACCCTCTGGTGATAAGTTCCTTTCCTCCTTTTTCATAGCAAATTTACCGGGGTTTCCACAGGCTTGTTTTGGTGAAGGTTTTGTCTAAGGTTTGGGGTCCCCTTTTACTCTCCATGCAAGCAAGGTCATGGACCTGAATATGGAGAAAGTGGATTTTAAAGAGGTGGGTCTTCTGAGTCCCTAAGTATCAATATCAGAACACGTGAGGAACTACTGGAGGTATCGAACAACATGCTAGCCATCAATGAGGGTGTCAAGAGGACTTTGGAATTTTCAGATTCTAGATCCCATTTTCCTAATGGAGCCTACAAGGTGGAGGTAGGGTGTTATCTTGAAACGAATGTTCTAGAGGCTAAAATTAGATCCCAATAGGCACCTTTTTCCAAGTTGGAAAGAATGGAGGTGCCAACCCAAAGGGAGGTAGTGGAGATAGGGAGTCCTCATGTCACCAAGTCTTCAACCTCTCAAGTTCTGAAGGGAGGGGATCCTCCTTCTTCATAGGGTGATCCATTGTATGTCTAGGATGGAGATACTTCTATTAAGAAGTATCGAAAGAAGCATTGTATTAGGGTTAAAACAAAGAAGGTGAAGATGGTGGTTGGTCGATATATTGACCTGGAAAAGGTTGAGGGATTGATAAAGTTGGCTCTTGTAGGTTATTGTATGGGGAAAATGGTGAAGGGGGAAGCTCTAAAGTCATGGATGGAAAGTAGATGGGGCAAGGTCTTGGGCTATATTTCTTGACTCCAGTTGCTAGCTAGAGGTTGTTTATGTTTCGAACTTAGAAGTGAACTGAGATGCAAAGGTTATCCTCAGACAAGATTGGATGTGGAGCCCTTCAATATTAGTGCTTAAGCATTCGATCCTCGTAGGGAACCCAAGTACATTTCAACAAATGTAGGTCTTATTGCCTAACTTACCTCTAGAATGTTGAATTGATGAGATTTTGATCTCTGTTGGAAATTCAATTGGTAGATTCATCGCATTGGAGGAGGATTAATGGTGCAATGTAGATAAAAGGATGGCTACGATTTTAGCAGAACCCGACACCGGACAAGGGATCCCAACATAATTAGAAATTGAATGCAGGGAATGGTCTTTTGAGCAAAAGTTAGATTATTGGAGATTTCCCTTATGGTGCTCAACCTGTCATGAAATAGGACATATTTACAGGGAGTGCAACTCGCCTAAGAACAACTCACAATTTAAGAATAAAATCAGGGTTAAGAAGCTTTTAAAGTCATTGTTGGTGGATACTAGAAAAGAGTGTGTAGTGGAGGTTGAAGGAGACAAGTCTATGTAAAGTGCTATTTATTGAGAATTTGATTCCTCAAAAGGGCACAACCGCAGGTTCCTATTTGGGGCGAGGTAGCTAGGCCCAGCCCTCTGGCTGACTATTTCTCACATTTTTTTGAGGAATTCAGATTGGTAGATGTTGAACCTCTATAAGTTGGTCCCACTTGGAGAAATTCTAATTCTAGAAAAAAGCTTGGATAAGGTTGGATAAGTTCTTGGTGACTAAACAGATTGTGAATGATGATGTCAAGTTTAAATCTTGGGTAGGGCATGGAGGATCTTCTAATCATCTTCCATTTCTATTTTAAATAAAGAAGGATTATAAGCCTTTAACTCCTTTTAAATCTAATCATTCATAGTTAAATCATAAAGACTTTAGAAATTTAATTCTAAAGTATGGAAAAAATATGAGGTTTCTCTAGCAAACTTAGCCATGCTCCATTTCTGAAATAATCTCAAACAAGTGAAAAAGTTGATTGTAGCATGGCCTAGGGAATAGGCTAAAGAAAATAAAAAAGCTTTGAAGGAAGTAGATGATGATATTGCAAATCTTTTACTTTCAGTTTCTTGTTTCTGGTGTACTAGTCCTTCCTTTCTTCAATCTGGAGATGGTGACATGTTAGTTTCAGTTTCTTGTTTCTGGTATATTGGTACTTTCTTTGGATAAGTAGGGACACTGTAACTTCCCTCACGGGTAGAACGGAGGCTTTTTGTTCATTTATATAAATTGTTTAAATAAATGCTTTTTATACCCTAAAATGGAAGAAAACGCGGGAATGATTCTTTAATACTTTTACTTCTATTTATAGAATTTTAATAAAAATTATTCAATTTTCTTATATGAAAGTTTCTTTATTTAACTGCTCTTTATCTTTATCTGTGAAGTAGTTAAATATTTGTATTTTTGTTTGCGGATTAGTTAAACATTTTCCAGAAACGGGATTTACTCCTTTTTCATAATTTTTTATTTGTAAAGTAGTTAAAGATTTTTATTTTTATTTACGAAGTAGTTAAACATTTTTTAAAAATGGGATTTGCACCCTTTGTTAATTGATTAACAATTAATTTATTGAATTTGGTGCATGTAAATTTTATTGACATTCATCGTTAAATAGATTAAAATCTAATGAATATACAAATGGTTAAATAGATTAAAATCTAATGATTATATAAATGGATTGAGTTGATTGTGAAATTTAATTTTTTTATAATAATAAATAAAAATTATTTATTTTTAAGGTTATCTTCAAGTTAAATATTAAATTGGTGTATGAGACCTTTTTGTTTGTGGAACAAGGGATCCCTTTCGTAGAGTGATTTGAATGCTAAAAGCTATGGAGGTATACATACCCTACCCCCTATGGATTTGAACATGTTATATATTCAATAAATTTGGAGTGATATAAGTTTAATGTCTAATATGTATAGTTCAGAAGTATTCACCTCATAACGAGTTTGTTATCATTCTTCTTTATGTATATGAGTTTGTTCTCATACTTTTAAACAAACATTACATTTTTCCGTTACTTATAATAATAATAATCTATTTTTAAGGTCATGACCCCCAAATTGGTGTATGAGATCCCTTTGTTTGTGGCAAGGGACCCCCTCCACTCTGGTAAAGTCTACAGAAGTATACTTCTTTGTAAACATGAGAGTAAGAGATTAAATGAAAATGATTAGAAATCTCATTCAATTGCTTAGCTAGTGGAAGTGAAGTATTGTTTTGAATCTAGAGTTGATTGTTCATCCAAGTGATTATCGACAATTAATCTCCAAAGACCTGGAGATGTACATGTCTTTTATCCAAGCATATCTTCCAAAAAATATTTGAAATCTCTAAATTCTTTGAAGTTAGTAGTACCCCTACCTAGATTAGCTTTCAACAGATAATGATGAGAGTCCAAGAAATAATGAACACCTCCAAGGCTACATATAGAATCTGAACCCTGGCAAGTTCCATCAAAATACCCTCAAACTTACACTGTTGAAATATGGCACATACCTATGCACTAATTTGGAAAGTGAGAAATGATACGTCCTAAAAAAACAACCCTCTATCCTCAATCCCTCTATACGTACTAAATCTTCAAACAATCCTCTATCCCTACCTCATTTTTGAGATTTTTTATTCTTGGCCATTACTCCATATCCCTCCAAGTTCGTTGTGCATATGGGCATTCTAAAAAGAGTTGTATAGTTGTTTCAACTACCTTTCTACAAAGTAAATATATATCCTAAGCCCTGCCTAATTCCTCTTCTACATCATTTCTCATGAGTACCATGTTGTTTAATGTTAATCACATTAATAATTTTGACTTTAAGGGAGCTTTATTCTTCCAAATTTTGGACCACCACCACTTGACCTCTTGGTTGTCTATTCGCTATAAAGCACAATAGCCCAATTATGTTGTGCAAAACTACCAACCTTGTTTTTATCCCAAATCAACTCATCTAGTTCATCAGTGAGCCTAATATGGGCTCTGATCAATTCAAAGTGAAAAGTTTCCCAATGATGTATTAAATCCTCTACCAGCCCAAGATCATGTGCAATTATCCACCCCTAGTGCCGAAGGGTATTTGTGTTGGGATTCCCTAACAAATTCAAAGTACACTTACCAATCTCTTGTAAATAGTGAATCAACTTAGTTGGAAGGAATATACCATTACCACACCCCATGATTGCATCAACTCCCACCCTTAACTGTGAACCATTGCCAACCTTCCACACCATGTAAGAACCAATTATGAGAAAATCCAAGGTTAAACCCTTCCATTGATTTGAAACATTATGAATGCTCTTCATATTCCTTTGGATCCAATCTAAAAGAGTCTTTGGCGTTGTATATTTTTGGATAATGATCCTCTTCCAAAGACTTTCTTTAGTCATTATGTTCTAAAGAGTTTTTGTTGCTAAGGAGATTCCAAATGCATGAATATTATTCAAGCCCCAACGTCCACATCCTTAGGCCTAGATACAAATTTCCATTTGGTAAGATGTGTGCCTAGTTTGTCATTGTTCCCCCTCCAAATATAATTGAAACAAGTCTTTTTTATTTCTCCAAAATGCCCTTAAGAATATGTGTCATTGAGTGTTGGTACATTAGAATATCCTCCAAGACTGTTTTTATTAAAACTAATCTACCACCTCTTCATAGTCACCTATTACACTGGAAAGATATTCTCTTCTCAAGCTTAGTAGTAACTAGGTCCTATCCTTTTTTCCATATCCATTAGGTTCGAGGGTGAACCTTGAATATTTTACCTTTTCTTGAAAGTCAATGAGTGGATAAGGAAACAAGCCTTTCATAGTTTGTACCATCCCCTCTTCAATATCATTAAAAAATAAAGTTAGCTTATGAATGTTAACTCCCTTGAATGTATTGTATAGTTATAAAGTATATTTGAAGTGTCTACCCTCTTCCTTTGAGCTAAAGTACAATAAAAGGAAAACATCCACAAATAATAAGTGAGTGGGTGATTCATTGCCCCCGATCTTGATCCCCTTAATATATTTCTACTGTTTATCCTATGTAATCGACCTACTCAAACCCTTAGTTACTAACATGAATAAATAAGGAGACAAGGGGCATCCTCGTCTTAATCCACAAGAGGGATAAACAAATCTAAAGGTTGATTCATTTACGAGTACAACATAAAGAGTAGAATTCACACACCCCATAATCTTGTTAACAATAGATAAGGCAAAACCAATGTGAATCATCAATAACCTCAAGTACAACCAACAAACCCTATCATAGGCATTTGATAGATCTAATTTAATCACCATGGTAGGAACATGTTTGGTTTTAATAGTATGGAACCCTTCTTGAGCTATACCTATAGCTTCATGGATTTGACAACCATATAAAAAAAAATTGTTCAAGAGAAATGAAGCCAAATAATAGCTTCTTTAGTTTAACGACAAGTACTTTTGAAATAAAATCTTATAAACACAATTGCATAATACAATAGGTTTAAAACCATTATAAAACTGTGTACAATCAATAATAAGAGCTATGAAGGTTGCATTAAAGTTACTTGGGAGTTTGCTTGAAGTTCGTACCTCTTCTACCACTCTAAGAAGTTCTCCTAACAACTAAAAAAAGTCCAATAAAACTCCACAATTCACCCATAAAGGATTTTATCTTTATGAAATGATGATATGACAACTACTTCAAACATCCTTTGATTGTCTTCATCATCTTGACAATCTCTATAATTATTTTCTCTTTCAAGGTTTTGGTAAATCCTCTCAAAATGTTTCACCGTCAATTCTAAAACTTCAAGTCTTTAAACCATCCTCATTTTGCATCTCCCATATAGTGTTTATACTCTTCATGTGATTAGCAAATTTATGGAAATATTGTCTTTTTATCACCTAATTCCAACTAGGTGGCCCCACTTTTCATCCTCTAATCCATTTTCGTCTCCCTTAATAGTTTTACCTTCCTTAATTCTAAAATATTTAGTTCCAACACCTTCTCTTCATTGAATATACCTCTCACATTGCCTGAAAACATCCCCTTTGTATCTTTTTCCACCTCCTAGAGAAGTCTATCTCCATTTCTAAATCTATCTCTAGGCCAAACTGCAACTCTTTCCTTAACTGCCTTTAAAGAGGCTACAAATTGTTCATAAGTAGAAGAATCAAGATTAGGATCATAATGTCTCCATTTTTTCTTTACCAAAGTCTTAAAAGCATCTTCATCAAGACAACGAGGGTTAAATTTGAATGGGGTCCTTGGTTTAGGATTACTGAAGTCTAATTATAATGTGATAGGATTATTATCAGAGCACTTGGTAGAATTAATCCAAGACCTATATATATCCACTCCATGTAAAGTTGTATCTGAAACCAAAAACATGTCTAATCTTTTTGAAGTCCCCTCAACTCTTGCCCTATTATTCCTCTATGTGGGACCCGAATTGATAGGTTCAATATCTGTTAAACCAACATCTTTAATTTGAAATTAAAAAAAAAATTGCAAAAGAACCCTAAACCTTCCTTCTATTTAATGGGAAGTTTAAATCGCCACCCAAAATTAGATTACCTTCATGAGTACAATGTAGAGAAAAAATCTTCTCCCATAAACACTATTTGTCCTCATTAAAGAGTTTGATAAACTTGTAGAATAACAATACTAACATAATCTAAAAACTTAAGAATAACAATGGCACACATACATTGTACACAAAGATTTACTCTAGAAACCCTTAACTAGGAAAACCAACCAACTTGAGAGCCATACCTCTCTATTTATCCTTATATTAACTTTGTCGTTCACAATAAAATATATAGGTATTTTGAAGCATCCAAAACTCTAATATGTTAACTCATATTAGATTACAACTCTAATTCCTTAACCATAATTAATTTACAATGGGCCAAAAAACCATTAGTCGAAGAAGAACAAATCAAACTCAACAAATTTCTTTTCGAGGGTGTTGGCCCCCCATGCCCTCATAAATCCCTCATACCGCCTTTGCTCTGGGAACCTACAAAGAATACAACACATGACAGTGACACAATCCCTCCGTCCTCTTCAAAAATATAATATTTTTTTTTTTATCAAATTGTTTTTAGATTGAGCATTTATACTTTGTTCCCTTTTATTCCCAATTTTAATTACAACAAGAGATACCTATTTAGTATTCTAGTTGAGGGGATAGGAGAAAGGAGGACTCAAAGGGGTGTGAGAGAAGGACTTACCACACATGGATTCACCAATTTATCCAAGTTCATTCAAGTAGCCTTTGAGCTTTTCCAATGTAGTATTAGGACAACCATGATCCTTGGAACCCTCGACAACTTCTCCCCAAATAGTCTCTGGTAAGCTCAAACTGTTATGAAGAGGAACCCTAACTTAGACTACAACCACTTCAACACCTACATTTTTATTTGAAACCACCATTTCCTCTTCATGTAGTGTAAGGCTCTCACCCTCATCCTCCTTTTTAGATCCCAACTCGACCACCTCCTCTCCCTAAGTGTCCTTACCATTGACATGATCCAATTTTGTGATAAAAATATATTACGTTTTTCTTCAATTTTTCTTAACAAAAGGTCTCTCGCAGTCCTTGGCGATGTGGGAATAAGTGTGACAACTTCAACACCAGAAAGGAACATTTACATGATCCAAAGATTGGGAATAATCAATATCCCCCACCACCACATCAATTGATTCAAATAACCCTCTTGCTCACGTCTATTTCTATTTGGATATGTGCAATAAAGCAATATATATTAGATTTAGATGTGTCATCTACCAACACAACTCTGCCAAGTATATTACCAATAACCATGAGAATGGAGTCATTCCACAATTCAAGTGGAAGACCTTGAAACTTAACTTAAATGGGTGTCTTGGATGAAACTTCCACCCTTGGGTCAAAAAGAGGATGGCATGGCTTTAGTGACATGTAAGAAGTTCCTTCAAACCAATTACCCTTTATAATTTCCAGGGAATCCTCATTTGAGCAAAAAATAAATTCTAACCAACCACAAGTAAGTATATGAAAAGATGACCCATAACCTAGAATAGGAGTTCACTGACTTTGAATCCAAGTGTTCAAAGTTTCCATCGACACCCTTCTACTTTGAAATTTACCTATTAGAATTTTACCAATGCTTTGGAGGATCTGATCAACCCTCAAGTTGTCCCCTACAACCAGTTTAGCTTCACCATCTCTACACTTCAACACTTTCCTTTGTTTCCTTGCTCTTTCCCCTTTCTCCAAAGCGACCTTGTGGCCCCACAAGAGGTGAATATCAAGGTTACCACCAATGAACCTTGCTCCACCCACCAAAACAATCTCCTAGGTTGCCTACAAGTCTAGACTCGACTCCTTAACAATGGAAGAAACATTTGGAAGGCTAACACCAAACCCTGGATGTGAAAGTTCGAGGGGATGACCAGGGTCTGCACCCACTTGAAGAGTATTATGTCCAACCTCTAGTGCAAAAGCATTGCCACTACCCGAGATACAGTCATCCACCTAACCGATGACATGTAAAGCATCCTCCCATACCTGAAAGACTAACAATCAAGCAAAATTTGCACAACACCTATAATCTAAAAAAAAATTGTGTCGATACAAAATGACCCCAAAACCACCATGTAGTGAAGATGCCAACTTTTTTACTAAGAAAGCAACATTTGGATAAATAACAAAGGTATAGTCCTCTAAGAAAGTGTCATGTGAATAGTCCATAACTCAAACTCTAATCCCTCCTCCATCGCCCATTCCAACCATAATATATAACAAGGAATAACATATTGTAATTTATACATAATAAATAGAACATGGAATTTGAATGATATATTGTTCTACCAAGAATGAATGTACTTCAATATAAAAGTGGAAGTTTCTGTTATTACCTAAGGAAATAGGTAATATAATTGGAAGTTTTAATTATTATAGAAGGAGATAGATAACATAAATAATTAATAATTAATAATTAATGTAAGGAAAGATCAACCACTTTGAGCTTTGAGCTAAGAGTATATGATTAAATTTATTTCTTAATTAATCATATTACCATATCTAATTATTATAAAAGGGAATAAATAACATAAATAATAAATAATTAATGTAAAGAAAGATCAACCACTTTGAGCTAAGAGTATATGATTGAATTTATTTCTTAATTATTCATATTACCCTCTCTAATGTTACAAGCTTAAACATCGTGGTGAATAGGAAGAGACAAATCATAATAAAATGGTTCATTATTATCATATTAGTAGAATGACTTAACAATTGATAGGTGCAATTTTAATAATTTCTTTAAAATTTTAAACAAAAATAATTGAATTATAAGAGTATATGATTAAATTTATTTCTTAATTAATCATATTATCATATCTAATTATTATAAAAGAGAATAAATAACATAAATAATAAATAATTAATGTAAAGAAAGATCAACCACTTTGAGCTAAGAGTATATGATTGAATTTATTTCTTAATTATTCATATTACCCTCTCTAATGTTACAAGCTTAAACATCGTGGTGAATAGGAAGAGACAAATCATAATAAAATGGTTCATTATTATCATATTAGTAGAATGACTTAACAATTGATAGGTGCGATTTTAATAATTTCTTTAAAATTTTAAACAAAAATAATTGAAAAAAATATGCAAATTCAATCATTCTTATAAATTTCCAATCATTCTTATAAATTTTTAATGAAATTTAATACAAACACAATTATTTTTATAATTTTTTAATCAAATTATTCAAAAATATGAAAAAACATGCAAATCCAAATATTCTTATTAATTTAAAAAAATCATTCTTATAAATTTTTAATGAAATTTAATACAAACCCAACTATTCTTATAAATTTTTAGTCAAATTAATTCAAAAATATGTAAATCCAAATATTCTTATTAATTTAAAAATGCGAATCCCAAAATTCTTTGGAATGATTAACCCTTTAACTTCTTATTAAATACAGTGAGAAACACAGCTGTAAATTTCAAGATTTCGATCACGGTGGGACTCGAACCCACAATCTCCCGCTCCGGAGGCGAGCGCCTTATCCATTAGGCCACGCGATCACCACACACTATTCGATGTTCAATGTAATTAAATCGATGTTCAACGTAATTAAATTAAGGTAAAATAATTATATTTTTAAATTAAGGTAATTAAATCTCAGTTTTTAACATAACAGTCTGTTACAGCGGGCTAGATGTTATATTAAAATGTAATTTCAGGGGTTTCAACTTTTAGAAAATGATAATGATAATCTCACGATACTTTTCTAAAGATCTTTTGTTTTTATTTACATCAAGAGACGATACGAGATTATATTTTAAAGTTTTTGAAAAATTTATTGTTTTATTTAACTAATTTTTTTCAGTAAATAAAAAGTAGATGTTTTATATTTGAAAAATATATCTAAATAATGATGGCAACTTAATAATATAATATAATTATAAAATATAATATTAATGGATTTAAGGAAATAGCTTAATGTTTTAAGATTAAAAGCTATCTGATAAGAATGAAAGTTTGTCTCCTTATTAATCATCAATGAGTCATTTCAAGTGATATGGTTTTTATTGAATAATAGTGATGAGTTAATCTGCATTCATGTTAGCAGTCAATGTGAGTGTTCTCACTATTGGTTGACAAGTGAATTACAATAGGTTTTTCCACCTTAAGAAAAACTATAAAATACAATATAACTACATTGCTTGGAGCTGAAAATAGAGGCAGAGGCTATGATATTGGGCCTTATAGTGTCATTATGGCAAAAACCCAAGGAAAGAAACATATACACAAGGATCATAGATGTTAGGGGTGAAACACTATCAAAGTCATTGTGGAGGAATACTCATTGTGTACTCTGAGGCTCTCATTGGCTAAATTATTGATGGTTTGCAATGGAAATATCAACACCACGAATATGGGTGAATGTTGGAAATTACTTAGTAAAGTCATAATGGCACTAAGGAACATAATCGATTTCAAATTGGATTGCCTCTCAACCATACCACTACTTTGATGGGCTAACTCAAGCTTTGAATAATAACTTGGGAATTACCATCTACCAAGATAGGTTAATCCGAGCTTTTAAATAATAACTAGGAAATGAGTAATATAAAATCTAAGATAACGAGTAATACAAAATCTAGAATGAAGATGAATATATGTTAGTTCATATGTTTACAATGATTTACGTGATTTAATTGTGGGACAACACATTGGTATTTATAAATAATATATACAACATAGAATCCAAACAACATTTTTTCTAGGGGAAAACCCTTAGGTACTTCCTCTCATTTCGAGGATGGTACCTAGGGTAAACCCTAGATTCTTCATTGGACAATGTCATATCAACAACAAGGCTTGAAACTGTTTCAACAATTTACTTATAATCAACTCAACATATCATTAATAGAAATAGAACAACATATCATTAATGGAAATAGAACATAAGTAGGGAGGATAACACTCCATCCCACAACCACACAAACTAAATCCAATGGCATAATACTTTGTTAGAATAATAATACAAATTATATTATTAAAGTGTACATAAATCAATATAAAATTGAAATTGAAAGTCTTAGTCAAGGAAATGAGTAACATAAATAATCCAGCTAAGACATAACTCTTTGTTAGAATAACAAATGTTGCAGGGCAACTTAGTCCCTGCGGTGAAAGTTTGAAAGATTGAAAATGGTTGAAAGTCTGAAAATTTAATGTAAGAAAATTTTGTATAAATCAAATAACAATACCAATAAGCTTGATTCTTAAATTATTACTCTCTCTTGTCATTACCGAAAATATAAAAAAATATGATCTGAGAAATTTACATAGGTACTTTGTAAGTTACAACAAGGATATATCATGATACAGAGGGGCCTCTCTTTAGGTAAAAATAGGTGGAAAATAAATTTATAAAAAGTTTGTTGCTCATCGCGCTTACACAACACTTTCCAACCTTTGTTTTCTATAATTATATGATATTCAGGACATCCCCTCTCGCCTTCCTAATCACCCTCTTACTGGACTAATGGGACCTATGACCGAGAGCTTCCCACACCCACTGAGCTATTACAAACTGACTGACTGAACTATCCAACCTGACTTACCCACTCATTGAAGAAGAGTTAAGGAAGCGGGCAGCAAAGCTAGGTCAAGCACCAACCAGAGGGGCTGAAAGGCCGAGTAGGTATATCCTTCCCTCTAGGCCTCTCTGATGCTTTGTCTTTGTCTTCCTTTAATGAACTTTGTCGAGCAGATGCCCTACGCAATATAATTCTGAGCTTCTCAATAATTCATATCGGTATGGAGCTCCTCCTGGCACTCGAACGTGAGGGACTAGAATGGAATTTGCAATGGAAAGGTAGCGTTGCTACTTCCACCCAGTAAACAAGGTCAACTGTTGGGACTTGAACTGCTAATGGTGTTGCTTAAACTGCCTCTGCCTGTGCTGGCGGTTATTCAACTGCGACTACTACTAGTTCTTCAACCGTATAAACTCCAATTCTATCTAAATGGGCATCCAAAGACGACTTAAGTATGGTAGCTGTGATCCACTCTGGTTCCAGCAATCCACAAGGGATATGCCCAATACATTGTACTACGACCAATCTGGTCTTGAAGCTAAGATGAAAGAACCAAATTGGGATTTCGTCCTTCTTTGCTATGATAATAATGGGTATATTGTGTTTTTTTATGAGAAACCAATTGATCGTTGAGACCCCAGTATAGCGTGGCCATCTGTCTGTCTTAAAGCCTCCCTTCCTTGGACACACTTTGGGATTCAAACTACCCATTGTAGAGCAAACTTACCCCAACACATGGCCATCGCCATTATAGACTGCCTGCATCCCATGAGCCCTAACAAATGTGGATTCATCAGACTTTGTACTAGGCTATGGAATTTCATTATTCCTTTAACCACCCGGCTTTGAGGATTATGTCATTGATGTAAATTCTGTTGATTCTTATGATTCAGTGGACCGACCAACGCTACATCTGGGTCCTCAAATATATCCATACGCATAGCCTACAAAGGCAAATGCACCTTTAATATAAGTGACTACTTTTGGGGTGATGCTACTCTAACATTTGTTTCATCATGTTTGTCTTGCATTATGGGATGGGAAATAGTTTTCTCATTGACAAATAACAATGTTCCAATTGGAAGGTGCATTAGCACCAACTATGCCTAATCATAGTTGTTATGTCTTAGCTCTCCATTGATGTCATCTTGGTTAGTCATCAAATACGACCTTTCTCACCACTCATATTTCCACATGATTCGAGATTGAAACTACCATAAGTGGTGAAGGATGAAAACTTCAATATCAACTAGTCCAATAGTATGATAATAACTGCTACTTCAATCACAGCTTCATCATCTTTATTTCTATATCACTACCAATATAATAAATATTTTGGTTTACATATCCATCCCTAATTCACTTTAATCAACACATAATATACTAATAAATAGTTTATACTTTATTTCTATGTTTTTAAAATCTTATACATTATAAGTTTGGTATCACTATCATTTTCATGGTAATCAATGTATCCATGATGGAATAATATACCTAAATTGATACCTTATAAGTTTGGTATCACTATCACTTTCATGCGGTTGATCCAGTGGATGAGTAAGCAGCAGGAGATCCCACGGAAACAAGGGTAGCTTGACTTTATGTTGTTCTAGGAAATACATTTGCAGCAAAGGCAACGACATCTAGGGCAGTAGGAGTGAAGCGAAGGTAGCGCTTGTATCACACTAGCCAATGTTTAAAACGTTCTTGGAAGACACGGGTTCTCCCGATGTATAACACGCTTCTTGTATCACACTGGCCAACGTTTAAAACATTCTTGGAAGAGGTGGGTTCTCTCGATGTATAATAGCTTGATGTTTTCCCTGACCAAGTGGTTGGCCATTTGAAACATTTGGCCACTTAATATATTAAATATGTAAGGGAAAAAACTTAAATTTAAATATATTAAAGACATTGTAGTAGATTTAAACAACCTGTAATTTCAACAACTTTTGCTTCAAAGGAATGTGGCTGCACCTAGATTGGAACATTGTACATTGGATTAAGGCTTAATTTTCTTACTCGCCATCTCAACCAGGAACTTGCCGACAGTTTTGAGATATCCTTTATCACATAATTCGGTTATAAGTGTATTATAAATGCAGACGTTGAGGGCCATTTATGTTCAAGAATTTGTCGTGAAAGCCCAATTGCCTCCTCTACTCTCTTGACATAACAAAGTGCACTAGTGGTTATATTGAAGGTTGAGACTATGGGAGGAATTCCAGCACAACCCAGCTAGTTGAAGAATGCAATAGCAGTTTCATGGCGATGGTTTTGCACCAAGGCACTTAGAAGAACATTATAGGAAGCAATATCAGGTTTGCATAAATCATGCATCCAATGAAATACCTTGAAAGTTTCTTCCATCAACAAGGCCTGACCATAGCTCTTAATCAAGCTATTGAACACAACAACATCCCTACATCAGAAGCTATTTGCAGTCATTTCATTGAGCATAGTATTTGCCTCTTCATGGTATTTTGCATCAAGTAGCTTATGAATCATGAATCTGTAAGTATAAAGATTGTGTTTGTAACCATCTTGTTCCCCTGCCTTGTTGAATATTTCTAGTGTTATTTGGATATCTTTCTACAAGTGTAAGACTTCCACTATTTGTCCGGCAGAAAGGATGGGTGGGCTATTGCAGTCATATTCATCTAGGTTTTTCTGTGCGTTTTCTGATTTAAGTTTATCCAATGTCTACTGCAGGGAATATATTGATCCCTATCTTGGATTTCCTTCCAATTTCATACTCTTTTCTTCTTATCAACTCGTGGGCTGCTACAATCACATGCATGGCTACATCTTGTCTGCCTCGTGATGACACAGTGGCCAAGGCGCCTTGCTACAAAACCTCGCTCGGTCCCATTGTTGGAATCAGAACCCTGGGCCAAGAAACGAGAGACTGGAACACAATAACCCCCTGGTCGCGTGGCCTCAGGATTTTGTATCCCACCCGAGGATTTTCGCTTCCTCCGTCATGATTAGAAGCCCAGTTATTCCATCAGACATAAATAATATGGCAACGAATTCACTGTGTGAGCTACTTGCTCATGTTTTCCATGCTTTGGAGTCTTTCTGTATAGTAAACAATTAGTGCTCTTTCTTACGAGATTATTTGAAGGTTCAATCAATACTATTACCTACCAGGAATCAAAATATAGATCAGATTTTAGATGGAGAAATATTATGTTGTTCTATTCTCGTCTTTTTGTATTAAATAGATCGATTCATAACTATCTCAATTGGTCTCGGTCCTTTCCCTAATTACGACATTGGCCTACTCCATTTTTTGTGTAGGGACAGATGAAAGGCAATAGTTGCCAACACCACCAGCAGTAGAGCTAGTAACATAGCTAGTTCCAGGTGTTCTAGGTTTAGATCCATATATCATTACAGTTCAATTACTTGGGACAAAGTGTTCCGCGGGCGAAACTACTAACTCGCTAGGACGGACAACCCACCTTACTTAACGTTGATCTATAACTTGTTTCCTGCTGAGATCTCTCTTCTTGCAAACTTCTGACGAGCAAAATAATATTTTTGAGGGTTTGGGGGGCTCTTGTAACTTGATCCATGAGGCCGTGGCGGGCTGGCGCTTCACATATACGCATGAGTCCATGCGCCAAACACAGAAGGAAAATACATGACTACTCATGCTCTAAACTTCTCACCTAGTTCTTTTCCGGGAGCTAACCATTTTCCCTTCAACTGCTTGCGTAGTCCTTGCCCCTTATGGTGGAACCGATACCCATAGCTCACACATTGTTTCGAGGGTTTTGTAGGACCTAAATATTCCGATTAAAGATTTTTTTATGAACGCTGTGGAACTGAGAATACTTAGCAAACCGATTTTTCCCCATGGAAGCTAACATAATATATTTGGTGACTCACATATCTCTACGCAAATTGGTTGTTTTTTTTTTGTTTGCAGTTAAATAACAGAGATGAGATGACGAAGATGACGAATTAAGTCCATTTTATCTTACAGGCCTTCGCCTCATTATTGGCTAGGTAATCCAGGAAACATCCTATTTTCATCTAAAAACTGAGGAAACTGCTAAAAGGGTGTTGGCTAAACGTTCTATCTTTTGGGTTTTCTGGCAAGAATTGGTCGGAATTCGAATATGTAAATTTGGAAAAAATCTCTATTTTTTGTTGTTTAAATTGCCTTCATGAATGCATAAATGGATTCAGCGTGCTGAAAAACCCCTTGGACACTCAGATTATACAAACTTAGCCACTCAAATTTGAAGATTCAACCATTCATCACCGGATTTCGGGCAAAATCAAACGGAAAAAGTAGCCAGAAAACCCCCAAAAGGTAGAATGTTTAGACTATTGCTGCTAAAAGTGCTAACCCTATACTGCGACGTGGAATCGTAAAGAGAAAACAACTTACCTGTATGCGAGGACAATTCTAGATTAAGCGTACTTTCATGGACTTCTTAGATCAAGATGTATGCGAGGACAATTCCAGATTAAGCGTACTTTCATAGACTTCTTAGATCAAGATGCATGCGAGGACAATTCCAGATTAAGCGTACTTTCACAGACTTCATGGACTTCTTAGATCAAGATGTAAGTGAGTCATTTTCATTTTCATGCCTAGTTCACCTCTTTGTTGTGTAATGGTTGGTTTAAGGATGCAATAAAGAAAAGATGCAGAGAGTATATAGCACTGCAATGGAGATACAATGGGGAGAGTAGATAGCATCACAACGAAGATAAAATGTGGTGAGGCGGTGCAGAGAAGTAATCTTGCATATTGGTGCATTGAAATTGGTGCACTGACAAAGCATACTTCTTAATGAAGTCTTAATGCATTGAAGGCAACAAACTTTAGAATTAAGTTATGATATAAAAATTGCATTGTTTCTTGTCAATAATAAAACGTTAAGAATACATTGGGAAGAAATTAAAATTAAAACATTGGGAAGAGACACGGTAGCAATACGATATCAAAATTATTCTCCAATAAAATTACAACAAATAAAGTTTTTTTATTATATAAACAATAATTTTTTTATTTTTAACTTTTCTATATCTAACATTACATATTTCTATATCTAACATTACATATTGTGAAAATATATATAGCCAAAGTCTAAAGTAATGTGAAGTCAATGTAGAATCGAATGCTATAGTCCCATTTTCCTTCAGCACAGACTAATAATGCAAATTATATTATTAGAGTGTATGTACATCAACATAAAATTGAAAGTTAAAAGTTTGAGTCATTATATAAGGAAATGAGTAACATAAATAATTAAGAAAATACAAGTCACTTTGAGCTAAGGGTAAATGAATAACTTTATTTTTCAATTATTCATAATATCTTATTTATGTTACAATATTAAACAATGTGTTCAATAAGAATTGACAAAATCATAATAAAAAGGATTCATTGTTGTCATATTCCTAGAACTTATGCCAACTTCGTTGTTGAATTGTTTATGCAACTTTACATTCTTCCATACAAGTGTAAAGTGTAATGATTAAATGTTATCGCATCCAAGATGTTAGTGTGTTAGCATCATCTATGTCATAAAATTAACACTTTGTAATTTCCACATACAACTACTATTAATCTATGAGAGGACAGTTGGGTTGGTTAATCTATGAGAGGACAATTGGGTTGGTGAAAGTGTGGTATTGATGTAACCTCTACTAGGTTTGGTTTCTCAAACAAGTAATCAATGTTTTCTTGGGGGAGCAATTAAATGGCAGAAACCATTAAATCATTAAGTTAAATCAAAACTAAAAGATACACTCTCTAATGAAGTATATCGAAGCACTAACATATTGAAAATTACACTAAATTCCCCCACACTTCATCATAAAAAGATTTCTCGAATTTTCTGTGTCAAAATAAATAAATTATTTCTCATTAACAATCGAAACTACAATTTCATAACTTAGTCAATTAGCTCCATACGAAATCAAAGAGATTCTTGAAATTAAACTTTTCACACAAAATTTAAAACTTAAATTTTATATTGAAACATCTCTCTCTATATATATATTTAATATTAACAAGTTACTTTTTCATACTTCTTATATTTGTTTGGTATGATAACTTCAATTTTCGTATTTCAAAACATCTATCCATGTTTAAGAATTTTGATCCTTGAGATTTAGTTCAAAAATTCTTAACCTTCCTTCTAAAATATTCCTCCATTTTTAGGTTTTAGACATCAACCATGAAGAAATACGAATCCTTTGGGGTTTTATTTGACCTAGGCTCAATAATGACACTTTCAATATTTTCGATATCATTTCTATTATAAAGATGTTTGTCTTCAAATTCAATTACATTGGAGATAAGAGAAGAGAAGGAAAAGAGAAGAGTGGTTGGGTAGAATCATGGAGAAGGAAAAGACATTGGAGAGAAGAGAAGAAAGGGTCCCAGTGTGTTGATGTTTGATAGAATCTTCGAGGAAGAAAGTAGGAAAAAATCAATTCTCTTATTGAACACAGAAGTTGCTCACAGAGGAAGGTGACGTGTGAAGAAGAAGAAGAAGGAGATAGAGTAGAACTACCATAGAGGAGAATTGTTGGGTAGAGTTTATTGTGCGATTGTTTCAACAGAGAAGAAGAGAAGAATAAGGAAAGTAAATAAGAGAATAGAAGAGAATTGAGAGAGGAAGAGCACACTTTCAAGTCCAACTCATTGGGCATAATGGAGAAAGTGTAGAAAACCAAGCAACCTATAGTTATCGGCTTTAAAATAAATCATTAATAGCTCTATTTGCACAATGAATGTAATCCCAACCAAGATTTAGTCTGGTGGGTAAGCTATGAGAAAGGGCTTGGCCTTGTTGTTTAATTGTTATTTTTTAAATCTAATTGTTGTAGCAGTGAAAGCCATTGGAGGCTACATGCAATGTAAATTTCATTTCCAAGATATTAATAATGAGAGAGAGAGAGAGAACTTGTTGTGTTTTATTTGTGTGGGTGCATGCATGATTTTGTTAGTTTGTTTGGGCTTCCAATTTGATTTGTGTGTGTATGTGTGTGTGTGTTGTATATAGGTGTGATGTTTGTCCAATCAACCCTGCAACATTTTGTATCGGCGCAAAGTGGTTTCTGTTGATTTTGTAGCTTCAGGAGGTATTCCCACAAGAGGCCAAGGTGTCAGGCATGTGGGAATCTTCATTGGCACCAGACCAGCCTTTCGTTTCAGTGAAATCGACCCCAGAATGAGGCTAGCACCTCATGGACAAGTTGATGGGCTTTGCGGGCTTATGATGGGGTGTCACACCCACAAAGAGGAATAAAACATTCTAATCAATTGTTGAGTTTAGAGGGGGTGCCTAAACTCACTCATTGGACATGTATATAAAAGAGAGGGGTCATTGTGACATTTTCTCATTGTAGAAGAATGGAGTTAGCATAAGTGAGCCTACACTTGTTCTAGGAGGCTTGGTGATTTCAACAAAAGGAAATTCTGCTAGTGTGGAAAATTTGGCCTAGGTTTGAGAAATATCTATCTTTTGTTCTTGGCAAATAAAATCACAACACATGTCTAGGAAAGAGAGGCAACCACATAAGGAAGATATTGTATGAGTAGAGTGAGTCGTACGAGGTGTTTGTACAGGTTTCCGTACATGTACACGGTTTTTAGTGGGAACAATCACGTACGTACACAGGTTTCAGTGGGAACAATCACGTATGTATGCAGGTTTCTATGAGAACAATCGTGTACATCCATACAAGTTATTCGAGGCAGGAGTGGGTCTGTACAGGATGACGTCAGGTGACCTCAGTAGGTCATACATGTGGTCTACAACAAATTTGTGGGTAGAGGAGATTTCTAGGAATATCGTTGAGGTTTGGTTTTCTAATTTGTATGGTTATTGGAGGACAAGATTGTCCTCAGATTTTGGTGATATTTGTATTGGCTGAGAGGAGAAGGTTGTCCTCAGATTTGTTGATATTGTATTGTTTGGGAGGCCTGTTTTTTCTCTCAGGATATATGAATTTGAGAAGGGTACAAGAACATAATTATTGTGTCTCATGTGTGTTGATGATTCATCTCTGATATTTTGTGTTTCCCCTACATGTAATTTCAGTCAATAATTTTCAGTGTAAAATTGTTTAGTGATAACAACTAGGGTTTTACTGTTAGATCACTAGGAAGCAATTTACATATCTGAAAATTAGTCACATAAAATTTTATGTGAAAATTGACATGGGATCAAAGCTTGGGGTTTGAAAAGAAGGGGATCATCTTTGAGAAACATAACTTCTACATTTGGTTGTATATTTTTTATTTTGTTCTTGGCGGCTCAAGATAGTGAACACATTGAAGCTTGAGGATATGTTGGAAGGGGCAACAAACTTTCGAGCTATGAAGGCTAGGGTTCTTCTCTTGTTGGAAGAGAATGACCTCAAAGATTATGTTGAGAATATGGTTCATAGCCCAACTAATCCAATAGATTTGGAATTCCACAAGACAAGGGAAGTGAAGAATAAGAGAGTGTTTCTAGAGTCCGTGAAGGATCACTTGATTCCTCACAATTCTGAGAAGACATTTTCCAAGGAGATGTATGATGCTCTGGTGGGTCTATATCAGAATGGGAATATAGGCATGAAGTTTCATTTGAAGCATCAACTTAAAGTTGTCAAGATGTCCAATGAGGACACATTTGTGAACTACCTTATGAAGATTACACAGATCCAAGATCAACTTGTGTCCATTGGTGATAAGGTGGAGGATGTTGATTTGGTGAATGTGGAGGATGTTTATTTGGTGAAGGTGGAGGATGTTGATTTGGTCTTGGGAACCATTTTTTCAAGGGATCTGTGCACGAGACAAGCTACCAAAATTTGATAGACTATGGACTGATTGTATCCAGAAGGAGACCCAGTTGTTGTCCAGGGATGATATAGATGGTATGGTGAAGAGTAGTAGTGATGAGAACCAGGCCCTTGCACCCTACACTAGGAATGGCTAAAGAGGTTATCCTGGGAGAAGGGCTTCTACCGAGAGAGAAGCATCTCCAAAATCGAGGTAGAGAAAGGATCTTAGTAAGATCATATGTTTTGAGTGCTGTGAATTTGGTCACTATGCTTCAAAGTGTCCACACCAAAGGGGAAGATGAAGAAGGCAACAAGAATCAACAACATAGGTTGATGAAGTTGCAGATAGGTTCCAAAGGGAGATGTTGTTGGTCTCCTCCCTTTCATGTATAGTCTCTAGTAGGGGGACATGGTTGGTGGATAGCGAAGCATCTTGCCATATCATAGGTGTTAAAGAGTTGTTTGACAACTTCACATAGACTGGATCAGATTTGGTTGTAGATCTTGGTATGGGAACCAAGCATGCAATTTGAGGATCCAACAAAATATTGTTTTGAATGGAGTCAGGTGAGGTATTCAGGGCGTTGAATTTGTTATAGGTGCCATAACTTAGGAGGATCGTTCTCTCAGTATCGGAGATTGAGAAGAAGGGGTACCATATATTTTTTTGAGATGGACAGGTGTTGTTTTTCCCCAGATGATCTAGCTACAAATAAGTGGTGATCGTTGGAGTTAGGGAGGGAAACCTATATAGGATAAGGAGCCAGCCTATGTGTGTTGTGACCAATAGGAGTAGAGAGATAGATGAGGAGTATGGTGAGGTAGGTGGCCCCACTAGTAGCATAGGTTTAGAGGGAGTAGGTAGCTCCACCAGTGGTGAGGGAGGTGGCCCCACCAATAGCACAAGTTCATAGGGAGTGGGTAGCTCCATCAGTGATGAGGAAGGTAACCCCATTAGTAGTACCGAATCAGAGGGAGTCATCCCTCAGGATCTAGTAGGGAGAAGTAGCCTACCAGTACTACTCATAGGAGATTAGACTTCATAGGAGGTCAACAGGTTTAGAGGAAGCAGATTGATCTAGAGGTTGTGCAGACTTAGAGGGGGTCAGGTATTAGAGGGAGCATGTGGACTTAGAGGGAGCTTGATCTCAAAGAGATTTGGTTGGCTCAGAGGAAGAGTCAAACATTCAGAGGGAGTTACCCCTCAGGTTCAAGTGGGAGAGAGGCATCTTCTAGGACTGACAGACAAGTGTCATGAATCAAGGAGGCCAAACAGGAGGTACAGAGGAAGGAGGCTTCTAGGAGTTGTGTCCCTTTCATGGACGATCCAGTTGATTTAGTGGGTTTTTCTATAGTGATAGAGGAGGAAACCAGTCAGGAAATAGGATTTCCTCTAGTCATAGAGGGAGAAACTAGTGAGGCAGATTGGAAAACATGATTTGATTCAATGACCAAGGATATGGCTAGTCAAACCGATTGGACATCAAGATTTGATGCAGTGACCGAGGATGCATCCAGTCAGAAATATTGCACAACAAGACTTGTTCTGGTGATAGAATTCATAGACCCATTTGCTACGGTGATAGAGGGAGTAGTGAGCTAGGAGGATTGGAGTACAGATAAGGAAGCAAACCCAATATGGGAGAGAGAGATACTTCAAGTACTAGAGGTACATCTATATGATGGATGGGATACCTCCCTTGCTAAGAGGGAGTGTTGATTTTGTATATTCGAGAGGTATTCCCACAAGAGGCCAAGGTATCAGGCATGTGGGAATATTCGTTGGCACCAGATCAACCTTTCGTTTCAGTGAAATAGGCCTTGGAATGAGGCCAGGGCCTCATGGGAAAGTTGATGGGATTTGTGGGCTTGTGATGGGGTGTTAGACCTGTTATCCCCGATATCTAGGGATAAATAGGAGATCATGTCTCGAGGCCCACAGGTCCTAGGCATGGAGTACCGAGAGCATGATTGACCTGAGCATGGCCCTGGAGGGCCCATCTTTCTTCTTCTCCACTAGATTTGTCCTGTCAGCAGCAGAAGCTTCCATCACCACCGGCTTGGACTTGCATCGAAGAGGACTCTTGCTCCATGAGGTAATTGGTCCGAGGTATCATGGTATGTGTCATTTTTTATCATTATAACCTTCTTATATGTGCATTAGGTTCCTTTCATTTCTGATAAC
>JASDQU010751872.1:0-21084 GCA_032191745.1 Picea mariana
GAGGATCAACAGAGATAAGGAGAGATTTCACAAGTAAGTATATCATCCTTCCTCTCTTGTCCATTCAACACTTTAGAACTAGGGAAAGAGTAGTATTCTGTCACGGTTTGTTCCAGATCTGGGTGGATCTGTGGAGATTGGTCTGTGTCCGCACTCACGAATTTATCCTTGAACACCTAGGGTCATAACTTTTTCATACAACCTCCGTTTTAGGAACATGATAGCCCATTGGAAATGTATTTCAAAGAAATACACATTCCATGATCAAAATTTAAATGCATCTACAGTTTTACTATCGCAATCCAAAAAAACAACGTTTAGGGCCCCAAAACAAACCCATAAGTACAACAAGATGTGTTGACATGAAAACATACAAAATAATCCAGTTGGATTAGGCGAGAGGCCACCCGTATCCACCTATAGGATGTGTGGGGTTTTATAAATCCCCAAAAGTGTAGAACCCACAATTATAAAGTAGTATAGAAGAACGTGCTGAAAAAAAATGGACACGAGGAGCTAGTTGGAGTAGGTGGGTGGCCACTAATATCCACCTAGCTCAATCCTCACCCCTTAGGAAGCAATGATCTCCATTGCATTGAGTTTCCCCATCAGGTGAGGGAAATTATTCTATATTTGGCCTCGGATGAGCCACTTGCCTTGGTGTAGGAGTTTCCCTGCCTTGAAAACCTAATAAAGTTGGATCTGTTGCTGGCAAGTGCCCTTGACCTGTGTGTCCATTATCTGATATGTGGATGCTTGTTCCATGTAGTCAGGGTTGAGCTATGTTGGTTTCATATATTCTATGATCTCAGAGGTGTCCAATAATGGTGGAAAATATGGGTGAGGGAGGTCCACATTGAATACTGGATGAAGACCAAGGAAGGGTAGAGTGTTGAGCTCAAAATCATTGCTACGCACAACCTTGATGATAGTGTAAGGCCCATAATGAAGTGAGCAAAGCTTACGATGGGGCCTGGTGAGATGCTCCTTCTGCAAATGTAGCCAGACTTTGTCGCCAACTTGAAACTGGTGTGGTACCCTGTGTTGATCATGGCACTACGTTTACTTAGCATTGGATTTATGAAAAATATCCTGGACCTGTTGGCAGATGTGTTGAATCCGATCAATGAATCTAGTGGCTTTGTCGATTGTAGAATTATCAGGGGAAGAGTATTTTTATGTGGTGGCAAGAGGAAGTGCAACATCAATGGGTCCCAAGGGTTGGAATCCTAGACCCACCTAAAATGGGTTATGGCTGGTGGAACTATGGAGAGCCCTGTTGTAACTATGTTGGACATATGGGAAACTCTTGTCCCATGTACGGGGATGCTTAGAATTGTACATGCATAGGATGTGCACAATCATTTGATTGACGACCTCTGTTTGGTCATCGGTTTGGGGGTGGAAAGCAATGGATTTTGTGAGCTTGGTGTCCAACAGAGACCAGAGACTCGACTAAAATGTGTTGAGGAACCTGTTGTCTCAGTCGAAGAAGATGGTATATGGTATCCCAAAGTGGACCAAAACTCGTTCAAAGAAGATCTTGGCAGTATCTGTCACTATGACATTCTTCTTACAGGATCTGAGGGTGGCCATCTTCTAAAACCGATCAATGACCACAAACACACAGTAATTTCCTTACTTGGTGGACGACAAACCAGACATGTAATCCATGGAGATGGATTCCCATGGATTCTCAGGAATAGGAAGAGGGGTGTATAAGCCTTGATTATTGATGGCTGGCTTGGCAATGGCACATACATTGCAATATTTGATATACTTTCTGACGTCCTTCCAAAGTTTTGGCCAATAAAAATGTTTCTAAAGAACGACCAAAATTGTCTCTACGCAAAATGTCCTGCCACCCGATTGTAGTGGGCTTCCCAAATCATCTTTTCAAACTCTCTTATGGGAACAAAGAGATGGCTTAGGTGGCATAAGATTCCATCCTGAATGTGAAAATCAGTGATAGTGTCACATGCACCCAAGAGATGATATGTGGTGGTGAAGTCCAGATCTTACTGATAAAGTTGGGGCCACTCTGATGCTTCATGTCCACAATAATGGAGCACAGTGGTGAGTGCAACCACAGGAGGCTGACTGAGGCAATGAAATACACGATTAGAGATACCTATCTTATACTTGATGTTGATATGGAAATTCTGCACGTAGGTGGACCAGTTCTGATGGCAGTCGTTTTGCAATTTCCCATGTGTCTGTATGAACTACAGAGGCTTGTGATCAATGTGTATGATCATCTCTTTCCCCATAATGTAATGTTTCCATTGACGACATGCTTGTACAATAGAATACATTTACTTGTCATAGGTGGGATGTTTTGGGACAGTATCGGATAGTTTCTCACTATGGTATGCCATAGAATGCCCATGCTGAGTGAGAAATGTGCCCACAACATAGTTAGATGCATTAGTCTCAATCTCAAATGGTTGTTGTAGATCGAGAAAGGAGAGTACTGTAGATGAGCACAGGAGATGTTTTTGATCATTGAATGCTTGTTGATTCTACTTCCCCCATACGAACTTGGCCCTACCACCGCCCTTGGTCACCTAGATGAGGGCCCATGCAATATGGGAGAATCCCAACACGAACCACTAGTAGAAATTGGCTAGTCCCAAGAAGCTCCGAAGCTCAGTCAATGTGGTCGGGGCTGGCTAGCCATGGATGACTTGGATATTAACTGGATCAACATGTACCCCATGGTTATCAACAATGTAGCCTAGGTATTGGACCCTTTTCATGCCAAAAAATAATTTTTCCAAGTTGGCATAAAGCTTGTGCTGTCATAGAGTGCTCAAAACCTGCTGAATATGCCACATGTGCTCCTCCTACGTTCTGCTAAAGATGATGATGTCATCCAAATATACTACCACAAAGGAGTTAGTGAAGGGTCTCACTACATCATTCATCAACTTCATGAAATTGGTTGGTGCATTTTTTAAGCTAAAGGGCATGACTAGCCATTCGTAGAGACCTTGTTTAGACTTGAAGGTTGTCTTCCTTACATCAGTTGGTTCGATGGGAACTTGGTGGTAGCCAGGCTTCAGTTCAATCTTTCTGAAGAAATTCCCCCCCTTGAGTTGGTCAAGAAGGTCATGAATCCTAGGAATGGGGCAATGGTTCTTGACTGTGATTTTGTTTAAGGCTCTATAATCAATGCAAAGTCACCAAGTCCCATCCTTCTTCTACACCAATACAATTGGGATTCCACAAGGGGAGGCGTTGGGTTTGATGTTCCCCTTTTGAATAATATCTTGTATATGATGCTTGATTTCATCATTCTCCATTAGCGAGCACTGATAGATTGGTCCATTAGGTAGAGGTGCATCAGGGGTAAGATCAATTGGATGCTTGACTTGGCAGTGTGTCGGTACCCTTGTAGGTGAGGCGAAGTTGTCTTTGTATTCTTCCACGATCCTGTCCACTTTCTTTTGCTGCAAAGAGAGGTGCTATGTAGAGGCCACATATGTAGCGACGACCTTCTTCTTACTATGAGAAAATATCACAAAGAATATGAACTTCCCGGTCTGTGAAATGACCTTACTGCATTGCTTAGCAAAGATTAAAGAAATAGAAGTAGGCAGTGCCACCTCTGGGATCCTGTACAATTGTCTACGCAAAGTAATAATAAAAATGCGGGGTCTAGACTCATACACAACATGACACTTCCACAAATATGGTTTTCCTAAAATAACATCACAAAATTCAATGGGAACAATATCACATAGTACCTCATCCTTGAAAGGATTGATGTCGTAGGGTGGACGACACTGTTGGCTGACACAAAGATCTCTTTCTTGATGAATATATCCGATGGCATAGGGATGCGAGTGTGGTTTCATTGGTATGTCCATCCACTTGATGACCTATGCTAAAATCAAGTTCTTTTGACTACCGCTGTCGAAAATGAAATGAACCAGATCCCCCTTGACCCACATCTGCGAGTGAAAGAGGCATTCCCCTTCCCCTAGTTCTTATTGTTCACTTGGCCATACTTTGGTGGTAGCGACTATGGAAATGGGTTCAACATCAATAATATGCTTCCCTTATTGATGATTTGACTCAGAATCAGGATCAGCCTCTGACTCAGAATCCCTGAGGTCAACCACTAGGGACTGATTGGAGCGACATTTGTTGGTGTTGTGCCAAGGACTTTTATGGTACTCACACCATTTTCCCATGTCCTTCTTCATCTTCTCGTGACCCTTCTTGTGTTGTGGCTTGGACATATTTTCCTAAGGGAAACCATATTGACTTGGTCCCTTGCTGCGTGGCTTGGGGTTACCTTTTCCCTGCTTCGGCTATGAGGGGTTTGCAGATCCAAACTCTCGCAATTTCTGCTTAAATTTCTGCTCGATCTTGAAAACATATCTATAAGTCGTGCCCAATGAGGCGATGCCGAGGAACTCCATTTCTGTTTGAATGTATCTATGCAAACAACCACAATATTTGAGCACCAGATGACGCTCATAATATTTGATACCCAATTTGGTACGTAGGGTATGGAAAATATTGGTGAAGTCGGGTACTTTCTGGTCCCTTTCTTGATGTAGGGTAGTCCATCTGGTGTATTGGTCCTCGTAGCTTCCAACAGGGTAGTACTGTTCTTTAATGTCATCCCAAAAGGAATCCCATGTAGGTGCCACCACAAAAATTGAAGATTCCTCCATGGCCCTTTGCTCAGAGTAAGTATCCCACCAGTCTTTAACATGGGGAACAACCTTGAGGAGTGAAAAAGTGATATTTTCCCTATCGAAAAAATTGTGGACCGAAAAATACCCTTCGAACAGATTCGACCATTTATCTACAACATCTGCATCTATTAGTCCTTCAAATAATGTAATATCAAAATTTACCTATACCTTGAAGGGTGTTACATGGCCGCTTGATGAATATTCTTCTCCCATGGGAAACCGTCGAAGGATCTACGTGAAGTTGTCGATAATTTTGTTCCTTGTCATGTGAGAGATTCCTCGAGCAACATTTTAATAGGATCTCCTTATCCATCATCTTTATTTTCATTTCCCATGGGTTTTTTTCGGGATCGACATGACTGATATGGTAATGGATCGATTGGTTTGAGTCCCAACTTCTTGTACCAAGACCTTGTCGGGGATATGCAAAAAGAAAAATAAATGAAGAGCAGACTGCTCTGATACCATTGATCTAGATTTAGGAGAGAAACGAACTGATTAACACGCTGAATACAATAAAAATAGATATGGTAAGAATAACGCAAATATCCAGTGAACAATATCTTCTATTAAATAATGAAATAGCCTGAAACTGTAAAACTGCAGAACTAAAACTTGCTCGAATGGTGGTAGCTATCTCCGAGAAGAGATGTGGCTGCTACGCACATCCGTCTGACCATAATGGATTAAAATGAGGCTCCAGAGGCCCTTTTCATATTACTCATGAATGCCAAAACCCTAGACATCCAAAAACCTAACCCTAGAAGGTGAAACGCCAAAATTCATGTGGGCATTATTGGTAAGTTGGTCTAATTTGGTACCTCAACTTACTAGGGTCATAATTTTTTCATACCACCTCCGTTTTAGGTGTGTGATAGCTCATTGGAAAGGTATTTCAGAGAAACACAGATTATGCCATCAAACTCTGACTCTATCTACATTTTTATTCTGGTGATCCAAAAGAACAATGTTTAGGGCCCTAAAACATCCCCAAAAGTACAATAAGATGTGCTGACATGAAAACATACAAAATAAGCCAGTTGGATTAGGCAATATGCCACCCGTATCCACCTAGAGGATGTGTGGGGCTTCAGATAGCCCCAAAAATGTAGAACCCACAATTACAAAGAAATAAAGAAGAACGTGTTGAAAAAAAACCGACACGAGGAGCCAGTTGGAATAAGTGGGCGGCCACCAATATCCAACTGGATCATTTATCTTCCATCATTTCTAATTTGTTTGATTCTATACAACTGTTGTCCAATTTTACATTTGTATGAATGCCACGATTGAATTTGAGAAAAATAATATCTGGTTTATGTTTACAAACTTACAATCATCAAGTGACTATGGTGTACAACATGAGAATACTTTGTTTCCCAAAAAAGTCTCATATCGAGGAAAAAGTGTAATATACTTTTAGGTTTATAGATATTGTTCATCTCAGTCGACACAAATATTTTTCTTTGTATTTTCCAACAATACATTTTTTATCCCACAGTAAAAATGTGTTCATTCTAACAATAAATTTTAGAGGAATTTGGCAACGAGTTGAGAGACATGAGGATTTGCAAAGGCATCTTAGGGTGGAAATAAATATTTTGTAGGATGAAACATGACTTCTTGTGAAGTAGCCTTGAAAGGTTTTCTTATAGAAACTAGAAAGGGTGCAAGATTCTGAAAGGAGAGTTGTTCCTTGTTTCATGACAAAGATGATACTTCTTTTGTGATTATTATATATATGAAATAGTAAAGTTTTATTGAGGTCTTGGTGGAGAAATCCCTAATTAGGAAATTAGTGTTTTTTAGCCATTGGTTTTGACCCATGAAGATTGGTTTTCAATGTCCTAGGGAGAACTTCAAGACTACCCTTCACATTTGTTCAAGATGTTCCTATGTGGTTGCTTCTAAGGATGAAGGATGTAGAAGAAACCCTAAAGCCCTAGTAATGAAATGAGCCCCCTATTTTAGGGCTAAAGTGAAGTAGATTTAGTTTTGAAATCATAGTTTTAGGATGTGGACTCTGAAACTGTATGATTTTAACTTAGAAACTGCTTATTTTATATGCAACATTGGGTAGGATGCCAAGTCTTGGTCGTAGGGGTAATTGGTGTTAGAATGTTGTCACATTTAAGTATAGAAATCCTTGGAGCAGTATACAAAATATGATGGAGAATAAGGTTGTCACGATTAAGTATAGCAATCCTTGGAGCAATAATCTTGGTTACAAAAAGCAAAGATATGATTTGAAAAAACAAACATGAAACCACAGCGGCATGCATCCTTGTAAATGACTTATAGAATATCATTAATTAGAAATATTTAAATGAAACTTTCCAATACCTACTAAGTACTCAATTTTATTTTAGTAAATTATGAATATTAGTTTGTCTTTATGATTCTAGAAGAGATAGTTCCTCTATGATTTATATGGGATATGTGTTCTTTAAATCCAACTTGGAGGGATCTACCAGTTTCACCAATGTATGTATTTCCATATGCCCACAAGATTTGGTAGATGCCTTTGCTTAAATATGGGTTGATTGGGTCCTTGACATATTATAAGAGATTTTTCATATTGTTAGGATGAGAAAACATTGTTTTGATCATTTTTCCTTTTTTAGAGACTTCGCAATTTTATTGGTCATGCCTTGAATGTAAGGAAAGAATGATTTATGATCTTCCTTACTCTTCATACTATTATCTTCAAGTTTTTTGTTTGTTCCATATCTTTATATGAAAAAAAACTTTGTTTATTTGTGATTTTGTGTATCCATTATCCTTGAGGATTTGCACATGACACAACTCTCAACCAAGATCTCGTTAGACTGACACAACTTCCAATGCTACCAGACATCAGAGAAATTAGATATATCTAGCATAAAGCACTGTACACAAGAGTTCCATCATTATCTTCTTTGATCCAAGACCTTTTCATCAGGTGACTTATTAAAGAATTGTATTAAATGAGCATAAACTAAAGTAAACCATAAAGAAGGAAAATATCAAAAGGAAAGAGACATAAGCATGCAATATGAACACAAAGAACTTGATAATGAAGTTCATCCCTGATGGACTACATCTCCAGGTCCTGCTCTCAAATGGGTAGGTCTTTTTATTAACTACACAAAAGAATTGGGCAAAATACATAAGTATACCTCATTCTGTAGCTACATAAGCTTTACTCAGATCAGAAAAATAACACCACCACTGCAATTGTGGAGTTGTTTTCCCTAAAAATTACTATCTTCACACCGCTATCCGAGTAAGACACTTTTTGGGCCTAAGAAAATATTGCCTCGGTTTTCATGCCACTACTCCTGCAAGAAATCACTAGACTGTCTCGAAATACATGCCAAAATATGTCTCAAGAATCATTCCCGAATCAATACCTTACGGACATGCTCGGTCTACCTCTTCTCTGTCTTGAACACTAACAAAGGCCTCCTTATATAATATTTTGTGGCAGTTATGCCATAAATATGGTGGTTGGTGCATTGGTTATGGAGGCTAAGTTTAGAGCATGGGTTGGCGGAGGTCCCGGGAACAAATCCCGTGGACTCCGCCTTTTAATATAGAGTTGCAAACAAATTTTGGTGGACTGGCTAAAGTTGGCGGTGTTTTTGCTAGAATGGCAGATGGTTTGGCAGAGGTGGCTATTATAGCAAACATTCCATATACAGTGGAGATGTCACCATATTTGGAAGAGTTTTGATATTATATATATATTTTTAAAAAATTCAGTCACAAAGCCTCCTTGTGCATTTCGGGGGTGCCACATGGCACCTTCCTATTGGGCCATGTGTCATCGAATGATATTCCCACATGTGTGCTGAAGTCACCTCTATGTCATCTCCATGTCACTTCGAGACACGTAGCGCCTTCTGGGTGGTGCTACGTGGCATCACCTAGGGGTGCCATGTGGCACATTTTTATTGGTCCACATGGTGCCCTAAAAAGCCTATTGGCAGGTGACATGTGGCAGCCTCTGGTGCTTCCACATGGAATGCTGACATCATCATGACACATGTCACCCTCTGCACTTGCCACATAGGCTATATAGACATTGACGTCATTCGTAATGATGCTGATGTCAACAGTACGAATGTTGACTCACACCTACTGACTGGGTTAGGTTGACCGAGACTTTGACTACTTATATATTTTGATTTGTAACTCCATTTGACAAGATGTTTGCGTCATTAGAAATATTGCAACAGGCTCTTCACAATCATGCCATTTTAACTGAGTTTTGGGAAATCTGAATTTTTTCCCTTTTATTGTCTGTTGAAGCCATTTTGAGCATGCTGAGTTGAATCTATAAGTTCTGAGTTGTTCTTAGCCTTCTCTGGATCCTTTTTGGATCATGTCGTCCCACTGAGAAATTTTTGGACCACCAAAATCTTTCATTAATCAAATGGTAAGTGAGGGAAGAGTCCCCTCACTTTGTCATTCTCAATCCACTTTTCCTTGCTTGGATGTGTTCCCTTTAAGCCTACTCGAAGATAATCAACATCACCCCTGTGTGAAGTCATTGTCCTTCTGTCCAGGATGATATATTATTTTAACTCATCCAAGTATTCAGGTGAAAACTCATCAAATGAAGGTATTGAAACTTCCTCATCATGATCCATGATCATGGGAGAGGCTCAAACAGTTTCAATTTCTCTATGTTCACAATGGAGTAAATCTACATATAAGGTGGAAGATCTAAACAAAAATTATTAGTGCCACTTTTCTCCAAGATAGTGAAGGGTCCATATCGGATGGGCTTGAGTTTCTTTCCTTCACCCTTCAATCATTCCTTGTTGATGTGAAGCCATACCTAGTCTCCAACCTGGAACTGATGATCAACCCTATTCTTTTCATGCCGAGCTTTATATTGTGCTTGACTTTTCTCCAACATTTCCTTGATTTCCTGGTGTATCTGCTGAATCCTATAGATAAAATTGTGAGCTATGTCCTTTTTTCTTTCTTCATTCACATTGGCATCTCTCCCATACATCAATTCCAAAGGAACCTTTGGTAGTTTTGAGAACTCAACACACCCTAAAAATCCCATGTCAAAATTTTACTTTTTGGGTACCACTTGATCTTTTGCACTATTTAATTCGACTTCATTATTAAAATGTTTCCTTAGCCTATCATTTTGTTTCTCCTTTAAAGTCCTTAAAAGTTTGCTTGAACATGTGAAAACCAATAACTTAAAAGTCTAACATTTAATTAAAGAATAGACAATCATGACATTTCCCACGATGCGCTCAAAGATTCGACATCGGGAAGAATTAAAGATGAAAGAAATCACTCGAGAGGAGCGAGGTCACCGAGTGCCGATCTTCGTTGGCGTCAACAGAAAGGAGTTTTATTTCATGATATACATCACACAAGTACATTGCCGATGATAGATCCCTTCAATATCAGTAAAAGTCTAAAAGAGTAAGCGGCAATGAAGAAATAAAAATCTTCGTCGATAGCCGATCCCCGATACTTTTCGGCATCAACATTTTTTAGAAAGCTCATCTGTAGGTAACGTGATAAGTTTTTTCCCCAATCGTCGACCCCCAATACCTTTCGGCATCGACGATCCTGGATTTATTTTAACACATGCATCTTGTTAGAACCCGAACCCCATTTAAAATACATGATCAAACCATCTATACTCATATGCCATATGTCATTGTCAGAGTGGTTAAACATGCGATCTAGTTTTCCCCTGAGTCGTTAGCAGTTCGCGAGGCCCAAGATGCACCCCGAGTCAGTTTGCCACATCAACATCGTATGATGAAATCAATCGACATCGGTTGTTATTAACAGGAGGATACCAATGAAAAAATTCACCATGCATCACTAATCCTTGACCTACCCACTACGAAAGTGACACGATGGGACGTTTTAGCGCCAGATACGTTTAGATTCGACACATTTAATGGACTAATTAATTCCAAATCCCACATTAGTTGATAATTCGTGCGCAAATCAAAAGGACCGTTTGAACCTATCAATACCATGTACCACCCTCCATGCTCCCGCAGTCAACCCACGTAGAATTAATTTGCAGAGATTCAACAAAATATTTCTTTGAATTTCACTTGTCACTCGGATTAATTGCTTGATATGACTGGTAAGATATATTCCGTTAAATCCTTTTGATTCATTGTAAACAAGTTTATTCTATGCGCAAAGAAGTTCAGAACACCTAGGAGCAAGGAGAGTGACTCGAAAAAAAGCTTACAAGATCCCGTGAGTATTAAACAACAGGTTTAGCAAGCGTTACAGGTACGTACCAGTCTGTGGACTTTTCATGCTTCACTTCATACATTGTTATCCAATATTATTTTGTACGCCTACCTAAAGGATTGATTTTGGTTGCAGGAACAATGCTTCCGAAGAAACCAAGTAATAGGCGATCGCCGAGAGTGCCCAAACTGAAAGAAGCAGAAGCGGGAGAAGGCGTGTCCCCAAGGCCAGAAAAGTAGTTAGAATTCACTTCAAAGCCGAAACGATTCATCAAGAAATCCACCTGTTGGCCATGGACCAAGTTTTTGTAGATTCTCGGTCATGTTGAACTATTTTGGACTTCAAAAACCTGTCGAAGGAGGAGCACAAGATGAAGCATAGATCGCGGGATCTCGACCCCTTTTGAGGATTTGGGAATATGTAGTGGGAATGGGATATCGACCCATGGGTTTACCCATGTTTAGGCCTATTTTGTAATATATAAATAGACACCTAGGAAATGTAAGAAGAGGCATCTATGTGATGTTAGGCCATTAGTCAGATGAGAATGTATGCTAAGTGCAAGTAGAGTCTGTAAGTGTTTTGTGCATGACTGTAAGAGATTTGTAGAGCTAAGTGAAAGTGGTTGTAATGGACGGTGGAAGGCTTTGTGTTGTAATGCAAGGAAGAAGGATATAACGAGCTACACAGATCTTTGGTCCTATGCGGAGAAGGTTTTGGAGGCTCTGTGTATGAACCTATTGATAATCTAATAAAGAAGAAGAGTTGGTGGACGTAGCCCCAGGGTGGGGGTAAACCACATAAATACTGTGTTACTCTGCTCTATGTGATGTTTTGATGAATTTATATGTTATTTTCTAAGTGCTTTGAGATGATTAGATAAATCTTCTTATGCTTAGTGCTAATGATATGTGAGAATGTTAGATCTGATCTGTATGAATATGTTTAGTGATTGATCTGCTAGATCTGATCTATTTACCTATGCTAAGTTCTTAAATACATTAGATCAGTGTGAATGCTGTGAAGCTCTGTTTTATCAACAAAGTAGATATTGATTGCATATTGAGGAACTGATGGTGCTAAGTGCTATATTAAGTATCATAATCACAGATTTGTGTCCCAACTAAGGTTGCAGACACCTAAGTCTCGCAATCACCCCTGCCTCTACCTTAAGTGAGACTTCATCTGCTTCGCAGGTGTTGTCGAAAGGGCCGGTAGTTAGGGTTTTGTTGGTGCACTTTTGTAGCATTGAACCCTGGGTCTACCCCTGTGCCAACAAATAGTTCTGTTGCCAGGACCTGAAACGGTGATTGTTGGGAACTGAGAAAGAAGAATCTTTGTGAAAATATTCATCCTGAAGTTGTGAAAGCTCTGTGCATAGATTTGTTTCAATAGTGCGCAATATATTACTTAACATGTGAAGCTTTGTGCCAAGAGGAAGGTCAGATCTGAAGAAAAGAGTGTTGAAGAAAAATCTCCCCGCGGACAGGTAGATCTCCTCTTGAGAGCTAGACTCTTAACTCTTAAGACAAAAGATGCTTATAATGGTCACTGAATTCCTTTTAGATCTTGATAAACTAAAGTGTGGAGAGGAAGGAGAAAAGAAGTACCTTTTACCGGTGTTTTTCCCTGCACGGTCCGAGTTGAGCTCCAATCTTTCGCTCCTCGATAAACTCTGTAGACAAACAAAAGTACAACCACTTCCTACTCTATTGAGATTAGTTTGAAGCATATCTATCTATTAGAGATAAGTTCATGTGATATTAAGCACAAACTAGAAAGAAACAGGCCAAGCATATTATATTGATGAGAACAACAATGAAGGAAACTTACAACTATAGATGCGAGTGCAGCAACTTCATCAAGTCCTCCTTGTCTAACCCTTGCTCAAAAGACCCATGATCAGAATGACAATAACTTCACTGATTATTCTCCTCTACTTCACTGTGTGTTTCCTATGAGATCATAGGTTTCATGCCTTTCATCCTTCCACCTTTCACAATGAGAAGGCCTGTTTAAATAGGCTTGGAGAGGCCCAACTACTTGAGATATCTTTGGAGTAAGTTGAGGATTTTCCTCCTTTAGTTATGGATTTTCCCTGTGATCATGGTTTGGCCAAGGATTCGAATCCAACTGCCTTCAAATATTGAGAGGATCTTCCCCTCATTCTTCTCAACAAACCAATTTTCTTCCTAGAATAGGTATCCCTCTCTCAAAAGGGGTTTCAGAGCGTTATAGCGCTCTGTGGCAATGTATAGGGGGGCACGTGGGCATTTTTTGACTGTCGCAATACAATCTTTGAAAATTGAGGGCAAAAAATAGCCGGCACGTAAAATTTTATGGGCTGTAGCCATCCCAGAAAGGTGACCGCCACAGACTCCAACGTGACAGTCATTTAGAATGCGTTCAACCTATTCATGAATTAAACATCGTCGAAGGATAGTATTAATACCACGACAATACAAGGTGTTGTTGATGACAAGGTAATGACGAGAATGGTGGTGAATATGTCGACGCTCTTCATGGGAAATGTTAGGCTGAAAGCATTGGGTTTGGAGATAAAGGAGGATATCTCCATACCAAGGATCAGAGGTGCTGATGAGGAAAAGAGTTCCATCAGGGAGAGAATCTTTGGGCTCAATATCTTCATTAGCATGGGGAAGGTCACAGATAAGCTCCACAAACACCAGGGACTTTTTGTCTTTGGACTTCACAAATTCAAGATCGAATTCCTGAAGGATGATGATCCATTTGGAGTATTTTCCCCCAAGCACTTGACGTGTCAAGACATGGTACATGGGGTTCGAGTCTGCGATAACAGAGGTGGTGCATAGCTGGACGTAATGGAAAAATCTATGGACAATGATGATGGCCGCCAAAGCTAGTTTCTCTACATGTGAATATTGGATTTCAGGTCTAGATAGATTCTTGCTCAGGTAATAGATCACATGTTCCTCACCGTTGGGGTCCTCCTGAACTAACACCATCTCAATAGTGGAAGTGGAGGTAGCTAAGTAAAGGATGTAGTTCTTTGTATACTCTGGAGGATGCAACAAAGGTGCGTGGGTCAAGACATGCTTGAGAGCATCAAATAATCATTGAGCAATGTCATCCCAGATGAAAGGGGTGTTTTTCTGCAACAATCGCATGAATACTTTAGTTATCTCAGTGTAGTTACAAATGAAATGGCGAAGGAAGTTTTCTTTCCCTTGCAAACTTTGGATTTGGGTCAAACTAGTAGGCAGGGGTAAGGCCAGAATAGCCTTAATCTTTAAGGGATCCACCCGAATCTCGTCCTTAGAGACAACAAAACCAAGGAGTCGACCGGATTCGACAGCAAAAATACACTTATGTGGGTTCAAACGGATACGGTAAAACCGACATTGAAGAAAAATAGCCCATAGGTGATCAACATGATCTGATCAATTAGATGAGTGGGTAGGTAAGTCGTCAAGGTAGGGTTATGCAATATGCTTGATATCATGGAAAGCGTATGACACAGCCCGCTTGAAAGTAGCACCAACATTTTTTATACCAAAAGGTAGCTTCCGATAGGTGAAAGTTCCCAATGGGCAAATAAAGGTTGTCTTATGTTGATTAGCAGGTAAAATTTCAATCTAGTTATACCCAGAGAAACCATCCATGAAAGAGAAGATTATGCTCCCAGCACAATTATCAATGATCTGGTCGATGAAGGGCATAGGGTAGTTGTCCTTTGGACAAGCCTTATTGAGATCCTGATAGTCAACGCAGATGCGAATGGTCCCCTATTTTTTGGCAACCGGAACAAGGTTGGAGACCCATTCTGTCAAAGGGACAGGATAGATAAAGCCATATTTCAAAAGTTTCTCAACTTCTGCCTTTATAGTTGTACTTTTCTTGGGATGAACCGGGCAAAGTTTCTGTCGAATAGGCTTCGCACCTGGGTAAGTCTTGATTTCATGCACAATGATCGAGGGGTTGATCCCTGGCATTTCTTCGTAGCTCCAAGAGAAGACATCACAAAATTCTTTAAACAGAGCGATGTAAGATACCACCTCTTCGGGTGTGCAATTATCACCAAGGTTAATGTTTTCCACAATGCCTTCCTTGATCGAAATATCAATAACGATCGTAGTAGAAATATTACCTAGATTCCCCTCAGAAAGAGTATCTTGTGTGAGGATGGGAGATTGCAGAGAATTGGTAACATCAGGAGGGAAGACATAGTGTATGTCTTTGTGAATTTCTTCTAGATGTGGAAGAAAATAGGATCGATGATGGTTATCATCCCAAGGTACGTCGTCAATACTAAGAATTTCCATTATAGATTCGTCAGAAGGAAAAATTTGGGAAATGTAATCGATTGTAGACGATAGGGAATCCAACCATGACGACATCGAGTAGGCATTGGGTGCCAATAGATGTGGGTTGTTCTGGGAGGGAGGGGCAGATTGAATTGCAACGTATGCAGCCTTGGCTGGGATAAGTGGCATTGTGTCACCTAGTACATCGAATTCCATAGGACTTGGTACAATCCAACGGTCAGATGATTCCAAAGATTGATAAGCCATAGTCGAAATCATATTGATGGTGGCAATATGATGTGTGGTGGGTGGAAGTGGTGTAGGGAAGGTACCCATAAGGCTAGAATATTTCAACAAGCCAGCATCAATGCTTTCATACGTAATCTTGTGGTCTCCCAAAAAAGGAATTTCGTTGGTAGCAGG
The DNA here is from genome assembly GCA_032191745.1 of Picea mariana. Taxonomy (NCBI): domain Eukaryota; kingdom Viridiplantae; phylum Streptophyta; class Pinopsida; order Pinales; family Pinaceae; genus Picea; species Picea mariana. The sequence goes on from JASDQU010751872.1 coordinate 15,659, forward strand.
AGCACGAGCATTGGGTGTACAGAAATCTAGTTGGTCGATAGTGACAATTTTTCCTTGATGAGGGAATTGTACACATCGAAACACCGACGAGGCGACGACAGTCATAGCGTAGAACCAACTTCTTCCGAGTAATAGGTTGTAATCGAGGGGGGCATCGACCACCTTGACATCAACAGTAACAGTTTTTCCACCCAACTGAACGGCTAAGGATTGTAAAAGTTCGTGAGGATGAAAAACTTGACGATCGAAAGTGCGTAAAATCGTAGGGGATTTGTTAAGGGTAGGTGATTTCAAGCCTTTCCAACAAGCCAAAGACATGACACAAGTAGAGGCTCCCTCATCCAAGATAGTTCGGTGGATTTGTTGATTGTGAACAACAACATTAATTTGAAAAGCTAGTTGGTGGGAGAGTCAAGGCTGATGATCATCCAGATTAAACGTGAGGTTATTAGATGACTCAAGATAGAAAGCACCGATGGCAGCCAAGAGCGTTATATGTTGACTGAGACAGTGTTGTAGAACTTCCAAAGCAGACATAGCACACGGTGCTTGAGCCAAATCTTCAACGATGTTGTAGTTTTGGGAAGCCCATGAACTAGGATTAAAGGTAGATTTTCGAATAGTTCTCTTAGGAGGGCATAAGATGGATTCAAACAAAGGTTTCTCGATCTAGAGTGGCTTGGATCGAAGGCTAGCAGATGGAGGACTAACAGAAGATGGTGATGGGTCTGATAAATAACTGTTAGTGGTCTTCGGCTTATCAAGTTTAATCGGTGTGTCGTATTTCATAGTGTGAGTGGTCAGATTAATCCTATTAAACATGTAAATGTGGGAACTTGTCGAGGCCTCATCATGGGATTGGCTGGAACTCCCCCTTGGAGTGGGGGTTTGAGCAACCAAGGATTGCTACTGTGGAAAAGGCTAGGTAAGCACAACGGGTTGTGAATTTCCTTTAAAAAGATTTGGCCACTTCATCATGATGTGGACAATCTCAGGTGTAGTGATCATCACCACAAATGAGACATGGGAATTTCGGTTTCCGTTGTGGTTGTTTTCCGGCAGCAGGGGTTTGAGTTTTATTTTTTGGTTATTCATTGTTATTGTTTTTCTTCGGTTTATTTCTCATCTTCTTCTTACCTCCAGGTTGTTGTGAAGGGGCCGATGGACTGTATTCACCTCAGAGACATGAGTTTGAGGGGAGGTAGAAGAGGGTGTGGTCAAACTGGGAGTAGACATCGAAGCGGACCACTGGGTTGTTCCAGTCGACTGGGAAGTAGATTGGGTTTTGATGGAGCCAATAACTCCATCCACGTGCGAGGTGGATGATGGTTTGGACGGATCAGTAGTGGCACGGGTAACATTTGGTATCAATTCGTACAAAGTACCAGATTGTGAATAAACCAAATCTAAGTACTGAGCTTGAGCAATAGCTTCTTCCTCGGTGACTACACCACCCATGGCAACATCACGAGAAATCAGGGGTAACAGTGATTTAGTGAACCATTCTGCTAATAATTGGTCAAGAATGATCGCTTTGATTAACCTTCATCGTCATATCCATTCATGAATATGATCAAAGATATGCACGAAGTTCGTCTGAAGAAGGGAGGTCAATAGTTCGGTACTCATCTCGTATCAAATGGGTAGTTGGAAGTGTGTGACGAAAGACATGGAAAGGGAGTTAAATCTTGAAAAGAAGCACGTGGTAGTTTTATATACCACTTTGTTGCAGAACCCGTAAGTGCTCGTTGGAAAAGATGCAAACATATAGAATCATCCATGAGGGAGTTCGATGAACACCACAAATGGAAAGTCATCACATGGTTGTTTGGGTCTTCTCCGGACTTTCCGTCGAATTTTGGAATATTATAAGGATGCTTAGTTGGAATAGCTGGCCAAACCGGAGAATGAAAAATAGGATCATTCGTTAACCAAGACAAGTCTGGGAGATCCAGAGTTGCAAGGAAAGGTAACTGTCGGTTAACCTGCGGGTGATACTGGTGTGGCATAGGAACACCAGTAGGACCATATACTGGGTTAGGTGGATAATTGTAACCAGTGGGTCCTCCTGAATAAGGTTTATGTTGACCAGGGTACACAGGATTTGAGGGGGTTCGAGAAACATGTGCGAGCGGAGGATAACCGGATGGGTTTTGAGGATTATAAGATGAATTTGGTGTTTGCCTATAAAGGGGGTAAACATTTTGTCCATAAGGAGGATATAGATGAGTCCCTTGAGGAGGGAGAGGTTGTTGTGGAGCTTGAGGATTGTGTCCTCTCAAGAACTATGGGTTTCCTGGAAAAGGAATATTCCACAGATTGGGCATTGTAGATGCATTTTGTCCATGCGGTTGATGGTGGGCTCCGGTTTGAGGCTGCCCCCCAGCATGAGGTTGTCCTCCAAATGGAGGTTTTCCTCCGGTGGGAGGATGCCCTCCAAAAGGAGGTTTCCCTCCGAAAGGAGGTTGGCCCCCAAATGGAGGTTGTCCTCCGAGAGGGGGTTGCCCCCCAGCATGAAATGGAGTTCCTGGAATTTGGGAACCAGATGTAAATGACTGACCAGTGTTGCTTAATGGATTAAATCCACCAATACCGGTCCCTTCGGGTTGTTGTATAGGTATAGAACTTTCAGGCATAACTTGGGTAGTGGTGACAATGAAAGAATTCAGTGCTATGTACCCAAAAGGAAGTGATGATGAAGGTCTAGGTGTTAGTGGTGTGCCAATTGTAGCTTGGCTAACCACCACATTACCGATGGGAATAGTCAAAACGTGAGGGACCATTGTAGAATGGGCCGTCTGGAGAGAAAAAGTGGAACTTGGGCCAACATATGACATGTTTAGATCAACGGATGGTGTAGTTGAAAAAATGGTAGTACCGGTAAAATGATCTAAGGGTATAGTGTAGGTAACAGGCATATTGACACCTATTATTGTTCTGTAAAGATCGCACACTGTGCACGGTGGGCTTCGAACAATGTCCGTAGTCCAAAAGGGGTCTTCGACTAGAGGGTTTGAATGAGACCCAGTTGGAACATTAGAAGGATTAACAACGACAAGTTCACCGGCTAAATTCAGTTAGAGAAAACACCTCTCATATCCCTCAAGAATGCGAAAAGCCTCCAGAGACTCTGAAACAATTCGAAAATTATTTAAGAGGTGGGAACTTCCTCCTGGGAGGTTATAATGTCGTGAATCTCGTTCTGTTGAGGAGATCCCTCTATAGAATGAGGGGGTAAAGGGGTAGTATCTTCCATATTTTTTGGAGGAAGTCCCTGTACCCTATGCGAATGATGTGGAGGGTCGATGTTGGCGAAAAAAAATCGACGAAAAAATCTATGGCTAACTACCGAAAAGAAACAGCATACGCTAATAGAAACTAGGAATCAAAACCAAGCAAACAAAACCTTCTCTCGATGACCATGCTAGTTGGTGATGAAATCCAACGTCACGTGATCAAGTCAAGAAGGGGCTAGGATATGGTGGAATAGTTACAATGGTGACCTGCTTAATGGACTTTCACCTTGGTGCAAGCTTCCACGCAGTAATTGTGGATTTACCCTCCAAGGAGCCCAAGTGAGTTTGACCAATGTCTGCTCCAGGTACAGTGAGAATTCCCTTCACTGTCACCTTGTGTAAGACCCTAAAGATTGTGGCTACTAAGGTCACCAACTCACAGTCAGCCCCTGGTCGGGTACAGTCGACAGTCCAGTCCAAACGTAAGGGCAGGGTATCTAGCCCGAAATCAACTTGAAAGGATTCCACTCAACATTATGGGTATACTTTCAAGTGACCCCCATAATACGATCCAGCTACTACAATCAGTCAAATCATGGAGGGATAATATCTGTAGCTTTCCCGAGTGCGACCTCATGCATAACCCCTGTGTGAGAGGGGGATCCTAGAAGACTTATACGACAATTGGATTTGACTCTCCCTAGCTCAGGATGCTAATGTTTGTTTTGGAAACTTTGGAGAGTTATGCTCACAGCCTAATCCAAAGTTCTAATCCTAGTCTAATGTTGGTGGAAGATCCTAAAAATAAAAAATATGTTCAAGATAATTTTTAATTAGCATTCATTTTACAGCTGTTCTTTACTCAAAAGGGGTGTATGAAAGTGAAATGGATGGAATGATGACTCAATTCCCAAAAAATGCATAAAATATGATAAGCAGTCATTTCTTTTCGATGAATGTCTATTTAAGGGAGAGAGAGAGAGAGTTGTTTTCACTATCAAACACTAATAAGGAATGTCCTCAAACAATTTTTTCTCAATCAAATCCAATGTAATGATAAAACTTTTCAGAAATGTCTTCTAATATGAAAATCAATCACTAAGATGTATCTTTATTGTTTGTATGCGAATAATGATTAATTCAATATGAAACTTCTCCTACCAATTAACTTTTTAGATCAGGGAGACTCAGACAAGCATAAGCAGGTTTCACACAAAAAATACACTCTCTTGCTATGATTGAAAACAAGAAGCAAAAAAGAAAACAAAAGATAACAAAGAAAATAAAAAAATTCACAAAAAAGAAAGATGTTTAAGAACAATGCCCTCAAAGAACCAAGTGAGATGATTCAAAGATTTTTGATGCCCTTCACTAGAGTTCCTGCTCAGTTGAGTAGGAGAGAAGAAAGCAGTGGATTGATTCCAAGTTCTCAACACCAGAAAAAACTCAAAATAAGGAAGAAGGCCACAAAATCTGAATAGCAAAGAGCTTAATTCTCAAAAGGAAGGATGTCAAAGTTCAATAGGAAGAGGCATTGAATCACAAAGAATCTCAGCAAGTAAAAAAACAGGGTCTGGACCTCAGCAAAGACAATTTTGAAAGGTATTTTTGCAAAGGAGAGGCTGGTGCTCTACTGTAAGTGACACCAGAGTGTTTTAAAGCTCCGCCTAATACCTTTAGGGAGTGCTAGCACTGGGCTAACATAGGCACATGGCTGCCAGGCTTAAAAAACTTAGAAAATTGACAAAAAACCAAAAATCCAATCAAATATTTGTCAATCAAGATGCATGTGATAGAATAAGGATTTAATCAACAAGTGCAATCAGACATATGGGGTGAAAAAGGCCTAAAATAACAAAGGGAAAGACAAGGTCTATGAGGAAAACCAAAACTGAAAGTTTTGATTCATCCCCAGCGGAGTCGCCAGTTTCTGTTGAAGGAAAATCTCCCTGCGGACAGGTAGATCTCCTCTTGAGAGATAGAATCTTAACTCTTAAGACAAAAGATGCTTATCATGGTCATTGACATCCTTTTATATCTAGATAAACTAATGTGTGGAGAGGAAGGAGAAAAGAAGTACCTTTTACCGGTGTTTGTCCCTGCACGGTCCGAGTTGAGCTCCAATCTTTCACTCCTCGATAAGCTCTATAGACAAACAAAAGTACAACCACTTCCTACTCTACTGAGATT
>JASDQU010751872.1:21280-37623 GCA_032191745.1 Picea mariana
CCTCTACTTCACTGTGTGTTTCCTATGAGATCATAGGTTTCATGCCTTCCATCGTTCCCCTTTTCACCATGAGAAGGCCTGTTTAAATAGGCTTGGAGAGGCCCAACTACTTGAGATATCTTTGGAGTAAGTTGAGGATTTTCCTCCTTTAGTTATGGATCTTCCTTGTGATCATGTCTTGGCCAAGGATTCAAATCTAGTTGCCTTCATATATTGAGAGGATCTTCCCCTCGTTCTTCTCAACAAACCAATTTTCTGCCTAGAATAGGTAGCACTCTCTCAAAAGGGGTGTCAGAGTATTATAGCATTCCATGGCAACGTATACGGGGGTGCCAACACTCTTGACAGTAGTATCACTCCACAAAAAGGGAATACAAGTGTTATAACGCTCCCATATAGTCTTTAGGGGGGCGCCAACACTCTAGAGAGAGGTATATGGGAGTATTCTCCTCTAAAAACTCAATTTTAGTGGTTCTTTCAAATGGCAAGAGGTTCATAAACCCAATTAACCATTCCTCTTTTTCCAAATCAAATGTTTGAGGTGTTTCAAGTGTCTTTCTAATGTCTTTATAGGTATGACATAAGTATTATGGCAGTGTGATTTTCCTGACACTTGCAACACTTGTGAGCAAAATGCGACACTTGCAACACTTGTAATGACGACACTTGCGACACTATCGAAGTGAGTAATTTCGATGTGTAACAAAGAGGTAATCTATATAAGCTATGTGCTCTGATAAAGGTAATAATAGTAGGAAAATTATAGATCTAAAAACTTTGTACGCTATAAAATTAAGATAAGTGGAAATTTTTGTTTCTAAAGTATGAATCTAGGTATGTTTGATAGGTTGTGTTCTAGCTTGAAAACTAGGGCACTAATAGATGAAAGAAGACTTGATATGAGTAGATATGATAAGAATAGTGAAAGATATGTTATACCTATGCATAGAAAGAATGTTTGGACCAACAAATGGATGCAGGATCCTAGCAAGAATTTGTTGCAGGTTAGCTCCTATGATCTTAGCACGCATTACAGGAGAAGTTGGGGATCATTTAAAAGAAAGAGAGGATTAACCCTTTGTTACAGCTATAGAAGACCAAGACATCTTGCTAAGGAATGCCCTGGAAGAAGACCTAGCTATCTTTGTTGCAAAGCTATGGACCATGAAGTGTTGGATTTCCTTAGAATGATTGCTAAGCTTGAAGGAATGAATTTGAACCAGGAAAATCCTAAGGAAGATCCAGAAATAGTAGAATCCCAGAAAGAATAATAGAAAGTATTGTTATAGACAAAAGAAACCCTGAATGACCACCGAAATATCATCTTGGCAGAGATATTCAAAAAAAAGGAATGCATCGAAGCAAGAATAGGAGACTTCGACATTGACTGTGTTCTAGATGAAGAGACACCGGTGAATATCATGACAAAGAGAACTTGGGAAGCTATAGGGAGGCTTGCTATGATTCCTTCATTAGGAGGAGTAGGATTATTCATAGGAAAATTGGTAAACCTATGTCAAACGCTCACTCAGATACCTATGAATGCCAATGGAACTTCGACAGAAGAAGATTTTGAGATTATTAAATTTATTGAAGACAATGCCCCATTTACCATGTTACTAGGAAAACCTTGGATTGATAGAGATCAAGCTAGACGAAAGGAAGAAGAAGAAGTTTTGGAGCAGAAGAAACAAGAGTTAAAATATTTCATAACCAGAAGGATCGCACACTTGATTGAAGAATAGGAGAACAGATTGAAGCTACTTAAGACTAGAGACCCAGATGTCAAAGCTGCAAGAACATTAGAAGACCCACATGAGACTGAAGTACCTATCCCAGATAAAGAAGAGGTATTAACCCTGAGTCCTAGAAAAGAATCTCAACAACGTGCAGTGACTATGTCAAACAAAGATAAAAATTAGAATGGAAAAAGACATGCTGAGTCGAAGCTCACTGGAAATAAGGCTAGAAAGCTAAGTAAGAAGAGGGCTAAGATTGAAAAGTTACAGAAAGTTCCAAATGGAACTTCGCAGGAGGGAAATTTGCAAACTTGGAACTTCACCGGGATATCAAAACAACGACACATGGCACTTCGCCATGGCAAAGCAATATAGCCATTGAGGACATTATAACCGTTCGACTGCTGCCCCGAACAGGTAGAAAGGCATTTAAGGCTCGACACCAGACCGTTGGACTGCACCATAATGGACCGAATAAAGTTAATGGAGGCTTCATACTCATTGTAAGAGACTCATTTCCGAGTTACCTATTTATCCTGTTGCACCACGCACCGAGAACACTTTTTCTAACCAAGAGTTTCAGCCCGAAGACTAAGTGAAATGTATACAGTGATCATTGCGCTCTTGCTATTTATTTTAGTGCAGTGTCTAAGTTAATTTGACCTCGATCTAATTAATCCCAAGCACGTATGTCTTAGGAACTCAACGTAGTCAAAGAATCAGTGAAAGAAGTACTCCTTGACCTGATGACTGAAAGAGTCATGTTGGAGAGAGGATTATCCACAGGTAAACAAGCATCATCCAAGAAAGGACTACCAACCTCTTCATCAACTGCTCAAGACAGACCATCCCAACCATCAGATGAGAAGCGTACTAAGTACAGGGATGATCTCGCGAATTCTAAGTTGATTCTAAGTATATTACCCACCTATATACCACCTCTGAGCGACGTAATAAATCGAGACAGTGTGCCCAAAGACTTTGAGTATGACTTGGTCACTGTGTACCTCCCAAAGGGGATACGTGAAGTTCGTGTAGACCAAGAAAATATTGCAGCGTTGAATTTTAGCAACTTTAACCTTGGCGACAGGAAGGTCTACAATACACTCGCCCCACATAAGTACCTAATCAAAACAAAGGGAAAGAATTCAAAGATCGTCCCCCAGTCATGGACCATGAACCTCGCGTAGTCTACAATGCTCAATGTCATGAAGATTCCTCACTTCGAAAGACACCAAGAGGTGAATGCATGTGTCAAGTTGTTGTTGTCCTATTACCATGGTGGATACTTGTGATTAAAACATCGTATCACAGTGGATTTGATGTTGATCAATCAAATCATAGGGCTAAGTATGAAAGGCTCTGACCGATAGGATTTCTATGCCGGAAAAACTGTGGATCGCACTCTAGATCAAAGGATTAAGGACACCTACGATGATGTCGATAAGGGCACGCAAGGCTACAAGGTAGTTTCTATCTAGAGTGGATCATTGCACCTCACCTATCAATTTATCATAGGAAAGTTAGTATGAAAGAACTGACCCACCTAAGTCACCGGTTTTGTAGTCGACCTCACAGGGAAGTGCACGGAGGGCCTACAAATGAATTGGGTGCAGTATCTGGTGAACCAATTAGAACTTGACTGCAAAGAAGCCTAGGATCAAGGGTATGAATTTCATTTTAGCTGGCTATTGATCCTAATCACTTTCATTTCTTGGGATATGCCGGAAGGTGCGACCTTCCCGCACATCGAGCCCTTTGAACCTTTGGTTGTGAAGTTCAGTACACTGTGGTATTCCAGTGACATGAATAAGACATGGAAGTCAAATTTCGTGTTACACACATACTATAACCAGTTGAAGGTAGCCATATAGTTTTTACCTCTCATAACTCTGAATACTTTACACAAGTTCTGACCTTTGATGAAGTTCAACGCTGATAGGAATTTAATTTATATCACAGCATGCACCGATGGACATAAGTAACAACTGCAGTCCTACTACAAAATGATAGTGGAGGACTTGGAGGAGATCAACAAGGAGTGGTCGGAGGACCTCCTTATTCCAGCAGACCCTGTGGAGATATCTGACATAGACAGCCCATAAACTACATCAGATACACCCAGACCTAGCAAGATAAAGAAGACTGAAGAGGTCCAGGATTTAGACAGTACATCCATGAAGATTTCTTCCATATGACTAGATAAAGGGGGTGATGGTGAAGAGATATATGGCACAAAAGTCAGACAAAATGAAGGCAAAGTAACACTTCCTAGAGAGGAAGATAACCCCTCAAAGAAAAGGAAGGTTTCTCCTCTGAAGCCTTCTTCCCGGAAGAAGTCAAAAGCAACAATGACCAAGATGTAGACCATCCTCACCTATGATGACTTTGATTTCATCATAGAATCCTTGAATGATGCTTTGCTGGAGATAGCAGAGAAACAAGAGGCTAAGCAGGAGGAGATGTACAATCAAATTGAGGTTGATCTCCAAGGGGTGCAGCAGGCATGACAGTCCATCTGCGCAATCTCCACTATGCCTCTACTATTAGGAACACTAGAACTGGGAGATGATCCAGATCAACTCCACCGAATAGTTGATACAGTTGAAGCTCACCTTCAATGAGCGCAAGAGGAAACAAAGGAAGCCACCCAGGCTTTGAGACAAGTACAGGGAGTACTTGTCGAACAATGCAGTGCTACAAAATGGGAAAATCTTGCTCTCCAATTGAAGTCGGATGAAGAAAAATAACAACTGCAGTAAAGCAAGGAACAATTGCTAGCAGAGCAACTTGCAGTAAAGGAAGCGATCAATAGATCACTTCACTCTTTGACAGTCGTAGAAATAAAGGCAGAGGATCAAGTCACGAAGCAGGTAGATCAGCTTGTAGAAGCCATCCAATAGCTCCAACATCGCATAGCATATTTAGAGCTATGCACTGTGCCCAAGACCCCGTAGGACGTAAGGGACCAGTGAGAAGCAGCTGCCCACAATGGAGTTGAAAGAATAAAATCTCTTGCCCTGGAATGAAAATAGCTATGTAACCACAATGCCCAAACATATGAGAACCTCACCAAGAATCTGGAATTGCAAGCACTGGAGTTGCAACTTAAGGAAGAGAAGCAACATGTAGACACACTATAGGTGCATTTGAAGGCCTTGTCGGCAGTAGAAAGAATGAAGCAGTCTCAAGAGAAGCAAACCTCTCAGCAGTAGATCCATAGGATTCAAAGAAGAGTTATGGAAGTCACTCAATGACTCCATCCTATGCAAGATAAGGCCTATCAATTGTTTATAGAGGTAGAAGGCCAAGGAAAACACCTAGAAGGGCTAGTGAATGATGTAGTAATCGAGGAGTTCACTGAGAAACAAGCTATATCACAAAAGCAGGTCGAAGAAGCTCGAGAAAAGCTTGAGGTGTTCGAAGCAGAACTAGTCAGATAAGAGTGAGTCGGGATGAGTCACATGTGAGTGTTGGGGGTCTGTTGGTCCTTGACCAAGTTTTGGGAGATTCTTGGTCATGTTGATCTATTTTGGACTTCGACAGCCTGTCGAAGGAGGAGCGCAAGACGAAGCATAGATCGTGGGATCTCAACCCCTTTTTGGGATTTGGGAATATGTAACGGGAATGGGATGTTGGCCCATGGGTTTACCCATGTTTAGGCCTATTTTGTAATATATAAATAGATGTCTAGGAAATGTAAGAAGAGGCATATATGTGATGTTAGGACACTATTCATATGTGAATGTATGCTAAGTGCAAGTAGAGTCTATAAGTGGTTTTTGCATGACTGTAATAGATTTGTAGATCTAAGTGCAAGTGGTTGTAACAGACGATGGAAGGCTTTGTGCTGTAACACAAGGAAGAAGGATCTAGCGAGCTGCACAGATCTTTTTTCCTATGCAGAGAAGGTTTTGGAGGCTCTATGCATGTAACCTATTGAGAAGCTAATAAATAAAAAGAGTTGGTGGAAGTAGCCCCAGGGTGGGGGTGAACCATGTAAATACTGTGTTACTTTGCTCTGTGTGATGTTATGCTGCGTTTATATGTTATTTTCTAAGTGCTTTGAGATGATTAAATAAATATGATTATGATTAGTGCTAATGATATGTGAGAATGTTAGATCTGATATGTATGAATATGTTTAGTTCTTGATCTTCTAGATATGATCTATTTACCTATGCTAAGTGCTTAAATACATTAGATCAGTGTGAATGTTGCAAAGCTCTGTTTTATCAGCAAAGTAGATATTGATTGCATATTGAGGAACTAACGGTGCTAAGTGATCTATTGAGTATCATAATCAAAGATATGTGTCCCAGCTAAGGTTGCAGACACCTAAGTACCGCAACCACCCCTGCCTTTACCTCAGGAGAGACTTCATCTTCTTTGTAGGTGTTGCAGAAAGGGCCGGTAGTTAGGGTTTTGTTGGTGCGTTGTTGTAGTGTTGAACCCTGGGTCTAACCCTATGCCAACAACACCAAGAATATTTTCACTCAGCATCAGGGCCAAGGCAATACTCCTGTGCTGACAAGAAATTTTCAAGAAAATCAAGTGGGAGGAATTCCCTGAATATACCCTACACAACGACCCCGATATGAGAAAGCTCGATGACGAAGTTTTTCCCAATATCCGAAGATCATACATGCACATGGTAGCGAGAAAAACTCCATTTTTCCCCTGCATTGAACTCATGAAGTGGCTTATTGACCACACAAACACACAAAGATGTCTGATTAATGATGACAATGGTGAGTGTGTCGAGGTTTTCCTTCTGGTGGAGGTGCCAAATTACTACAAGCTCAGAGATTTGGAGGAGCGACTAAACACCGATTTTGTGGTAAGCTTCTATGAGAAACATGACACCATCTAGGTAATGGATTTATGGTGGAGAGAGGATAAAAAGTACACCAATCGAACCTCCACCTAGTACCCAATGGCCAACATAAGGGAGTCGTATATCTATCTAATGGCCCTCCTCTACCGGTTGCATGGGGAGAAAGATTGCTCCAGGTTTTCAGAGGCTTGGATGCCTCTAGCTTATACTATAGCCATTTTCGAAATAAGTTTTAGCTAGGGTGCCATCATCTCCAAACAACTGATCACTTGCATACAACAGGCTCAGATGCCGAAAGAAGGAGAGACTCCATATTTCCATATGGCATCTTATCTATTTGACATCATCTGTGCAAGAAATGTCTTTGCAGGAATGAACTTAAGTTGGCATGCCTCGAAACTCCTGATACATGTATATTTCAGAATCTTGTGGGAGAATAGGTACAATAAATCCTACTCCCTCATCTGCGATCAATTCATCGCACCTATTCATTTATGTTGTTAAAGAAAGAGTGCCCAAGACTGTCATATGCGGCCAAAAATATGATATCAAAAGTTGGCCAATGGTATTTGGATGAGAATGATGCCTACATCAGGGTGTTCGGAGCTACCAAGGCACCTCACCTGTTACCTGTGTACATCTTTGACCAACTAGTAGTCGAAAAAATATGCTACCAGACTATCCTACAAGGTTACAACGCTATGCAGGTAAAAGATAAGAAGCAAGAATTCATACCATATGGATCCCATTTAGGTTTCTACCTGGTAAAAGACACCTCTCAAGCTAAACAAGGAGGGATAATTCAATTGGAGTTCTAATTCCAAACCGACCACTTTCACAAACATGACCCGAAGGGTCCAGTCTTGAAACATGCATCGCAAGTATCATCCTACTGGAGATACGCCCATGACAGGTTTGAAGATGAGATTTTCATGGAAAATTCTCAGGATTGGGACAAATTTGTAGCAAGGATGGCCGAACCTAATATGACCTAGCTCAAGGCCATGAGACTGGATGAACAAGTGATAGACCTAGAACAATTGGCTCAAGGGGCCCTCAGGGACAGAGAAGAAAGGATAGCATCCAAAGGAGCTGAAGTGACAAAACCTCCCTTAATAACTCTAATGCAAGGAAGATTTATCCATTTGGTTCAGGACACATGGGAAAGGGGAATACTCATGTTGGAACGGTTACAACAGGTGCTTTATTAACTATAATATGACCCAGACCTATAATAAACGATAGGATCCGCTACCGATAACCCAGATAGAATCCAAGTGGGTACAAGCGGCCCTGAATTTATAGATATTGATGAAATTTATGGGTTGGATGATCTTGAATTTAAAATGCCACCAAATGGATCGCCGACAGGGGTGGCAGCTCAGCCAAAAACAACCCAGGTATTAGTGGAGGCAAGCACATCAAACCCATTGAGAGAGTTTATAAAGATATATGACAATGATGAAAGCCTAGAAGTATCTCTCGGGACCCCTGTGCACATCGAAGAAGAAAAGGGACCTGAGAAGAATTCTTCTCTTGTCCTTGAGGTTCAAATCCTAGAGGTCCCGTAGAAACAAAAGGAATATGAAGGTGTCCTCGACATAAATATGCCCGATGTGCCAGAAACCCGAGCGGACAGTCCAAAGGACAAGTCAGGACCAGACGAGCCAAAGGAAGGAGCCTCGCAAAAGGAAATTGACGTTTCAATGACCGATGAATAAGTAAGTATCGAGTCTATCCCGAAAGCCTCTATTTCATTCGATACTCAGATCCTCGATGAGTGACAGACAGAATTCAGTCCTTCGGAGCACAATGAGCAATTTCAAAAACCCGATCTTGAATAAATATACACTACTGGAAGTCTGGGAAATACGCTCACATGGGGTGATCAACAGATTCCCCAACCTGTGGACGCGGTATTCGATATACATGCTATAGTGTATGATCAAAAGAGGAAGGTCATCATTCAAAGAACCACAAAGAAAAGGAGGATCACTCTAGATCGCTCCATCCTCATCACTATAGAGGAAAATTTGATAAACACATAAAATGCCAGAACATCTGATCTTATTAGTGTGGGGATGGCGATCTCATATGCCACCTTGGACATAGATAAATGGGATGAAAAGGAGCTGGCAGCCACCCTGAAGGAACTAGAACACTCTAAGTACTATCAGAACACCACATAGGCCACAGTGTACCTAAGAAGCAAGTTCAAAGAGGCCTATAGAAATTTCACAAACGAGCGACACATTTTCACTATGAAGATATCCAAGCTCTAGGAAGATGCTCTCATGGCACTCACAACGTGCAAGGATATGGAGCGATGCTATGAAAAGGTGTAACAAGATGTGGATAGAATTGACTACATTGGTGTAGTCCAACTGGGATGAGATAAAGAAGAACACGACATTTAGGTGTTGAATGAAATTAGTCTAGATCGCATAAAGAAATCGACCGAATATTGGGCAAGAATGTCTTAGGAACCGCACCGATAAATTTAAGAGAAATGATCCAAATGCGAGAAACACTGGGGTAAAATCAACAAGGCTATGAAGGATATCAAACTCCCTGAGTTCGACACACCCGACGACTTCGTTGACTTACGCGACATAGTCTAGTCGCACACCAAGAAATATTTGTTATGGGATGAAGAGATAGCAAAAGTGATCAACACAACACTAGGATAGATGCAAAAATTTATGGAACACTCGATAAGAGCTTAGGCTCTGCTGTAGTAGTTAAGCGTCAGTATGGTGAAATATTAGGAACATGTGATAAAGATCAGATAGATATGCACGACTATGATGGAACAACACATATTTCCATACACGCACACCTACGAGGAGTTGTTCATTAGTTGGTCGGAGTATGAGAAATATCACCCTTTCAAAGTGATATCTTGAGATGACTTTTGGAAAATTGTTAGGAGAGAACACTATGTGGCAAGTTTTGTTTTGTTTAACTTCACTTTAGCCATTATTTTTAGTGAATTTTATGTTATAAATAAGAGCATTGACCGATTAATCAAGGGTCGATGGTTCTTGAAAGAAATTCTCTTTTTTTGGTTTTGTTAAGAACTATTTCTGAGCTACCTTTAATAGAGAAGTCCTTATGGACCGGAGAAAAAGTTATATTTTCATCAAATGCATGTGTGATTGGGCATGGAGAAGAACTATTTCTTGTCTTGTCTCATGAATGGATGTTGTAATGAGTAAGATTTGAGTTATCTGATGCAATGTTTTACAGTTCTTTTCTTTATGATGAAGATGAATCGCTGTGTTGTTATGTGATGGATGATTAGAGTAGGTGAATTATTTTTCTTGCCATTATCTTATCGCATATGTGTTTTCTTTCTGATAATTAGTATCTTAGACAATAATTGGACGATCACACAGTTAACATATTAGTACTAAGCTTGTGGTATAAAATGTTTCGTCTACCTGCTTGAGTAGCGGGTTATCCCAAGCTTAGCCTCTTCTCCAGTAGTTAAAATTTATCATGCTTGTTTCCAAGTTGGTTTATACCAGCTTACATCTTATAGTGGTCCCACCTAAGAGAAAATACAAAAAGAGAAAGTCCAAACTGAAGGAGGCACATTCACAAGAAAATGTAAATCCCATCGATAAATTGGCCGGATCACAAGATCTGGATAACCATTCCACTATTAAACATTGTAGAGTCTAATTGGGCCTCAGTGGCAGGTTTGGTTCCTACTTTTGAGTTAAAGGGATTTACGACCCATCAATAGAATGGGCACTAGAAGGAGGGCATTAAGAATGAATGGTTGAATATATATTTCATATAATTTTTCTGACATCCTGTAGATTCAAAATAGCCCACATGCATGGCTAGTCATTCCCATGATAGCCCACACACCCTAAGTACTCCTGAAACAAGTGAGTCACCCCAACCCGAGGAAGAACGCTTGTTCCCTAATATACCTTACACTCTTCCTCACGAGGAATTAAATCAATTTAGAAGAATCACAAGAGCATACGCCTGACAGATTGGTGCATTACCCTTAACTCCTATACTTCCTCAAAGAAAACAAGTAAGAAGATCGGTGGTCGATACTCTCGACCAGGTTTTTTTTCACACAGTAGAAGACCTAATATATTTCGCAATCATCGAAATAAAAAATATTCTTAATCTGATCGCTGAAATGCCAACTAGTGACGTCTCTGAACCAAACGAATTTTCGGAAGAAGAGGAGTTTAACTCATAATCCAAAGATATGTAAGACAAAAATGACCATGATGAATAAAGGGGAGACCTACCACAGAACAATCATCCTTGGTTGGCTAGAGATGCTTTATCCATCCCTGGACGAGTCCATAACCTTCCCTGACATTTGGAGAAGTTACTTCCTAAATTCAATCCCGAGACCTCAGGATTTCCTGATGATCATATCAAGAAATTCATACTAGCGATCAGACTTATGAATGTCCAACATGAAGATGTAGTATGCATACTTTCCCCCTATACTTTTGAGAATTCATCTTCCACATGGTATTTTAATGTACCTGTAGGATCTATAACTAGCTGGACAAAGTTCTAGAAGAATTTTCTAGATAAATTTGGGGAAGAGACTACCATGGGAGATCTGATGGATTAATTGTTCACCGTCACCATGAGTTCGAAGGAAAGGGTCAAATATTTTAATCAAATATTCACCCCCATATTAAACAAATTCCATCCTAATGCTAAACCTAATCAAGAGTTTCAAATTGAATTATATGCTAATTCCCTCCTAGCTTCCATCTCCATGTTTGTGAAGAGGGATGCCAGGCGAACCCTAGCTGAGAATTTTGAAGAGGCCAAAACGATTGAATTCCAAATGAAATCATGTAAAGAAATTCAAGTTTCCTTGGTCAAGAAAGAATCTCAAACCCATCCCTGGAGAGGGCTATTGCTCACTAGACCCCTAGGGAAACAAGCAGAACAAGCCCCTGAAAAGGGAAGTGGGGACATAGAGGACCTACAACATATGGTTAATAAGTTATCCAACGAGATCATAGACATGAAAAGAAGCGTCGGGGAGGGAAACCAAGGCCAAAGGCCATATAAGCCTTTCTTTAAAAGAAACCCACTGTCCAAAGAAATTGAACCTCCCCCAGCTAACTTAAATATTGATCTGGGAAAGATAGAATCTGATTCTTTCTATACTTACCACTAGGAAAACCACTCTGAAAGAGACTTCCCTCAATGGATGAACGCCTTGAATTTGATGGCCAATTGGTTTCTAGATGAAGTCTCCTTGACCGAACAACCAAGTAGTTCAATTATGAATGTTTCTGATCAGGAAGATATTGAACGACCAAAAGATACAACCATGCTGATATGGGGTCCTGACCTCATCATGCCTTCCGATGACTTGTTTGAGTCTCAAGGACCACCCACAGAGGTCTCGGTTATTCAAACACGAAGTAAAGTTCTACCTGTCTCAAAATATATTGCTATGACCCAAACTTTGGGGGGTAAGACAACTCTCGATCACCTGAAAGCACCTTTTTCTCCCTGTAAGAACCCTATAAGAATCCATACCCGATAATCACCCAAATTAGATTACAACATAATTGAATATTTGAAGAAGTTGAAGGCTAATATATCAGTTATGGACATATGTAGAATCCCTCAGCAAAAGGACTTCCAACTATAGGCTTTGAAATTAGTAGAAAAACTTATGACAAGCAATGAACAACAAATAAATACAACTTCCATAGATCTAGTAAATAAACCAATTGTGACTACCTGTGCAAAAGATAAGAAGGGAAAACCTTTTGTCCCACTGTTCCTCTTAACATTTGAAGTTTTCAACAAGAGCCTCCACAATTGTTTGGTAGATTCAGGAGTATCTTCCAACATTATGACCTTGTGTATTTGCAAAAAATTAAATGTCGTTCCTCTCAAGAGAGATAAACATGTAATACAACTAGACATAACCCAGGTCAAATTCACGGGGGAGCTCAAAGATGCAATGATAACAATAGCGACACATCCCAAGTTTGTGCAAGTGATTGACATCATTGTAGTAGATATCCCAGAAGCTTATGGGTTATTACTAAGCCAAGATTTCTCTGAGAAGTTAAACAGATACTTTAGTACAGACTGGGCACACCTTTGGCTACCACTGAAGGGAAACAAAAATGTGATTATAATCGATAGGGAAAGGTATCTAAAACATAGTGTCATTGATCTAGAAACCTTGAATGAACCCTCATCGTCAGATTTCCATGTCATAGGCAATTATTCCTGCGATTCCTACTTCAGAAACTTCCCTCACCTTTCATTAGATGTCCCTCTCACTTAGAACTCCAAAATGGTTTTTCAATAAAATTCGCTGATACCGATGGAGGAAAACCTCGTCTATCAAGAGCCCGTGCTGGAAATTATGGAACAAAAGATAGGAGAGAAAGAAAGTAATAAGAAAGAAGAAACGGATAAATTTCGTTCATGAATTCGAGCCATATAATTTGATGGATCTAAATCACAGGAAGGATTTGGGACAGGGTGCATCCTCATTGAACCAAATGGTAAATTTCATTTCCTGTCCTGTAGACTAGAATTTGAATGCACAAACAACATTGTCGAGTATGAAGCTCTAGTACAAGGATTGAAGAAAGCCATAGACTTAAACATCAAAGAATTGAAGGTTTTCAGAGATTCTGAGATTATCATTAGGAAAGTAAGGAATACTATACATTGCAATTCTCCACACCTTAAGAATTACCAAAAGGAGGTACACAGGCTAATAGATCATTTTGAAGATTTCAACATTTCAACAATTCCTAGAGCGAAGAAAATTCCTGTTGATTCTCTGGCTACCGCTGCCTCAAGGCTATCACCCCTAGAATATTATGAAGCCTCCTGGTTCAATGTGGAGCTTCTCTACAAACCATCGGTGCCTAACAACATTTCTAATTGGAAAGTCTTTGAAGGAGATGAACAAATCATAAACTTCCTGACTAACCAAGACAATTTCGAATATTTGGCTATTGATGATGAAGTATTCTAGGAACAATCAACAAAAACTGATCCTCAGACAAGTCAACCTATTGACAAATCAAAGTCTCATACAATCCTGAAAGGGATATCTAATTTGGAAAATCTTTTTGACCTAAAAGAACGATTTAAGGGGCCTAAAAATGAAAAGATCGGTACCTCCTGTCCCATGCATGAAACTATAAATCTCAGAACCCCCAAAAACCCAAAGAATATTAATATCGGCAAGACTAGATCTAAAGAGGAAATGAAGGCTTATCTCAAACTGTCCAGACAATATCAATATGTCTTTGCATGGTCCTATCGAGATCTAAAAACTTATGATACTTGCATCATTCAACACAATATCCCGTTAAACCCGAATTGAAACCCTTCCAATAGAAGCTCCGAAAGTATCACCCTTCCCTGGAACCTCTCATGTGTCAGAAGTTAAAAAAGCTTCTAGATTCCAAAATTATATTCTAGGTTAGACATTCTACATGGGTAGCTAATTTAGTTCCTGTAAGGAAAAAGTCTGGAGATATTCGCTTATGTGTAGACTTCAGAAACCTCAATAGAGCTTCGGAAAAGGAAAACTACCTAGTCCCACCAATGGAATAGCTCTTGCAGACCATGTCTGGCTCTGAAATTTTCTCTTTGTTGGATGGTTTCTCAGGTTACGACCAAGTTCTGGTTTCAGAGGAGGACTGCTTAAAAACCACCTTCCGAACCAAGTGGGGAACTTTTTCTTATAAACGCATGCCCTTTGGGTTAATTATTTTAGGAGTGACCTTCCAGAGGGCCATGGATGTATCATTTTAGGGACTAATCAACAAGTGTGTAGTAGTTTACTTGGACAATGTGACCGTGTATTCAAAAAACAGAGAAGATCACATCCAACACTTAACCCAGATTTTTGAAAGGTGTAGGAAATATGGTATATCCTTAAATCCTAAGAAAACTATTTTTGGTGTAGAGGAAGGTAATCTGCTAGGCCACATTATATCTCAAGCAGGCATTCACACAGAACCAGAAAGGATTAAGTCCATAGATCAACTCTCGTTGCCTCACAACAAGAAAGCTATGTAGTATTTTTTTTGGAAAAATCAATTTCATGAGGAAGTTCACTCTCGATTTCACGGAAACTATCAAACCCTTACAAAATATGGTCCGTAAATATGTTGAATTTAAGTGGAATTATGAGAAAAATAAATCTTTCGGTGATATCAAGACTGGTATATCCCAAGCCCCTGTATTATGGAGTCTCGATTTCAACAAGGATTTTTTCCTCTATGCCTTCGCCTCTGATTAATTGCTAGCTGCAGTTTTAACCCAGAAGGATGATGACAATAACGAGGCTCTAGTGTCATTCATGAGCACTAACCTCCAAGGAGATGAACTGAATTACCCTTCTATAGATAAACATGCTTATGCGTTTTATAAAGCAGTAAAACATTTCAGATCCTACATCCTCAAGAATCACACCAAAGTAATCATGCCTCACGTCGTAGTCCGATCTCTATTTACACAACAAGAGATGGGGGAAAGAAGAGGAAATTGGATGGCAATAGTTCAGGAATTTGATCTAGACATAAAATTTGCAAAACTAGTTAAAGGACAAGGGATATGCAAACTGATAGCTGAAGCTCAAGACCAGGTAAATGAAGATCCCAGATGGGAAAATGAAATGGCATTATGGTGTGGTGAAGCTTCATATATTTCCAAAAGAAAAGAGTCTTGGTATGAGAAACTGACTTACTTCTTGCACCACAGGACTTGCCTAGACGAACTGAACCCCATGAAGAGAGCTCTTAGGTTGAAATCTACACAACATCACCTTATAAATTCAGTACTTTTCCGAATTAATCATGATGGGGTACTTTTAAGATGTCTCAAATGAGAAGATGCAAACAAAGTTTTAAAGGAACTCCATGATGGCCCTACGGGTGGAAATTTTGCAGGAAACACCACCGCTCATAAGATATTGAGAGATGGTTATTATTGGCCCACTTTGTTTAATGATGCTCACACACATGCCAGAAATTGTAAGATGTGCCAAATAAGAGCTGGGAGAGAAATGAGAGCAACAGTTCCACTCCAACTGGTAACGATTTCTACGCCTTTTGAGCAATGGGGGTTAGATATCATAGGGGAAATTACACCAAGTTCTTCAAAACAACATAAGTGCATACTTACTGCCACCAATGTTTTCACGAAATGGGCAAAAGCCATTCCTCTGGCTCACGTAAATGAGAAGGTGGTAATCTAATTCATAGAACAACAACTAATCACAAGGTTCAATATCCCATCTGTTCTTGTTTTTGATAATACAACTTAATTTTATTCCACCTTATTGACGAAGTTTTCTCTGGACAAAGGAATCATAATTAGGTACTCTGCAAATTATTATCCATAGGGAAACAAGGTGGCAGAATTAACTAATAAGAACCTAGTGATAATATTGAAGAAAACGGTTGCAGACAACTAGAGAAATTGGCATAATCTACTTCATAACACTTTATGGGTCGATAGGGTCACACCCAAGGAAGATATAGGAAATTCCCCATACTTTCTGGTGTATGAACATGAATCTATTCTTTCGAATAGAATTTATCTTCCATCTCTTCAACTTGCCCAAGATTCCATAGGGGAGCCTTCATCAGTCATATGACAAAGAAATGAAACTCATCTCATGCTAGAAGAAGAAAGGGAAAAGGCTAAGTCTAAATTCATATCCCAAGAACAGATAGTGAAAAGATGGTTTGATAAGCATAAGGATAAAT
>JASDQU010751873.1:929-17109 GCA_032191745.1 Picea mariana
AACACTATTGTGAACAACGTCGTTTAGTCCCTCAAAATGGCCTTGAAAGTTTGCGACCAGAAAAAATGCTAAAAATAGTAAGTTTCCAAAAACCTATTTTGAGCTAGTTGGAATGTGTGGATGGACATAGAGATAATTATAGATAAATCCTTCCCCTTTAGGAGGAAATGGTATCCATTGCATTGATTCCCCCCATCAGATGAGGAAATTTCTGTTGAATTTGGCCATGGGTGAGCCACTTTCCTTGGTGCAGGAGTTGGCCTGCTTTGATAACTCTACAAATATGGATCCTCAACTGAAGAGTGCCCTTAATCTTTGTGTCCTTGATATTATTAGTGAATGATTGTTCCATGCATTTAGGGTTTAGTTATGTTGGTTTCAATTGTTTTTCTATCTCCGAGGTGTCCAATAATGTTGGAAAATAAGATCGAAGGAGGTCCACATTGATCATTGGGTGCAAACCAAGGAAGGGAGGAAGGTTGAGATAAAAAGAAATTTCACCCACAACCTTGGTTATGGGGTAAGTTCCATAATGGAGTGGACGAATCTTTTGATGAGGCCCTACAAGGCGTTCTTTCTGCAAGTGAAACCAAACTTTGTCTCCCACCTAAAACTGGTGTGGTACCTGATGTTGATCATGGCAGTGCTTATACTTGGAATTGGACTTTTGTAAAATATATTGAACCTATTGCATGATGTGATGGATCCACTCAATGAACCGTGTGGCTCTATTAGCTTTAGTTGTAGCATGCGACGAATCTTCCTCGGTGGATGCAAGGGGTAGTGCAACATCCATGGGACCCAATGGTTGAAATCCCAACCCCACCTGAAAGGGGTTGTGGCCAGTTGAGATATGTATGGATTTATTTTAGCTATGATCAACACAAGGAAGACTCTCATGACATGTGTGGGGGTGAATGGAATTGTACATGCATAGGATGTGCATGATCATCTAGTTGACAACCTTTGTTTGGTCATTCATTTGGTGGTGGAAGGAAATGGATTTGGTGAGTTTGGTGTCCAACAGTGACCAAAGGCTCAACCAAAATATGTTGAGGAACCGACTTTCTTGATCTGAGATATATGGGATCCCAAAGTGTACCCACACTCTCTCAAAGAAGATCTTGACAGTGGCCTATGTTGTGATGCTCTTCTTGGAGGCGGTCAGAATCCCCATCTTGGAAAAGTGATCAAAAACCAGAAAAACAAAGTCATTTCCCCACTTAGTGGATGGAAGGCTTGACATGTAGTCAATTGATATGGATTCCCAGGGCCTTCCAGGAGTAGGAAGAGGAGTGTATAGGCCTTGTTTTTTAGTGGTTGGTTTGGAAATAACACAGGTAGTGCACGACCAGATATACTTGCTGACATCTTATTAAAGTTTCGACTAGTAGAAATGTCACTGCAACACTACCATTGTATTTTCCACGATGAAGTGTCCTGCTACCTGATTGTAGTGGGATTCCCAAACTAGCATCGCTTTGTTGAAGGAACATAGAGATGGCCCAAATGGCACATCAACTCATCCTAAAGATGGAAATTAGTGACATTTGTGTTTGCGCCCAACATCTGGTAGGTGTTGGAGAAGTCAAGATATGTCTCATAGAGGTGGAGCCATCTGGAGGTTTCATGGCCACACGAGTCTATCACTGTGGTGAGTGTCGTGATGGGATGTCAATTGAGGCAATCAATGAATTAGTTGGTACTTTCGGTTTTATTCTTGATGTCCAGGTGGAACTACTGCAATATGTGTACCACTTATGATGGCGGTCATTCTGTAATTTTCCTTATGTATGCATGAATTGCAGTGGCTTATGATCAATGTGGGTGACTGTCTCCTTCCAGAGAATGTAATTCCTCCACTGGAGGGAATCTTGCACAATGGAGTACATTCCTTTATCATGAGTAGGGTAATTATGGTAGAAATATGATAGTGTCTCACTCTTATAAGCCACGAGGTGGTTGTGTTGAGTGAGGACTATGTCCACAATATAGTTTGAAGCATTTGTCTCAATCTCAAAGGGTTTTTGCAGGTCATGTCATGAAATCATTCGGGCTGAGCAAAAGAACTGCTTCACATCATAGAACGATTTTTGTTAGAATAGGCCCCACAAAAAAATTTCCTTACCACCACCCCTAGTTATTTGGCTGAGGGTGCATGCAATATGGGAGAATCCCAACACGAACCTATGATAGAAATTGGCAAGGCTTAAGAAGCTTCAAAGCTCAGTGAGAATGGTTGGGGTTGTCTAGTCATAGATGACTTGGGTCTTAGCTCTATCAACATGCGCATCATGTGCATAAGCAATGTAACCTAGGTATTTGACCCTTTTGTTGGATGCAGACCAAATCAGGAAGAAAGGCTATTTTTGGAAGAGAAGCATGCAAGAGAAAAAAAGCACCTGGAAGGAAAAGCAACACGTGTGCATGCATGGAAGACCTAACCTTAGTGTCATTAGGTCTTCCATGNGGTAGAAATATGATAGTGCCTCACTCTAATAAGCCACGAGGTGGTTGTGTTGAGTGAGGACTATGTCCACAATATAGTTTGAAGCATTTGTCTCAATCTCAAAGGGTTTTTGTAGGTCATGTCATGAAATCATTCGGGCTGAGAAAAAGAACTGCTTCACATCATAGAACGATTTTTGTTAGAATAGGCCCCACAAAAAAATTTCCTTACCACCACCCCTAGTTATTTGGCTGAGGGTGCATGCAATATGGGAGAATCCCAACATGAACCTATGATAGAAATTGGCAAGGCTTAAGAAGCTTCAAAGCTCAGTGAGAATGGTTGGGGTTGTCTAGTCATAGATGACTTGGGTCTTAGCTCTATCAACATGCGCATCATGTGCATAAGCAATGTAACCTAGGTATTTGACCCTTTTGTTGGATGCAGACCGAATCAGGAAGAAAGGCTATTTTTGAAAGAGAAGCATGCAAGAGGAAAAAAGCACCTGGAAGGAAAAGCAACACGTGTGCATGCATGGAAGACCTAATGACACTAAGGTTAGGGTTTTTGTAATACATTGTAATGGATGGTGAGTCGAGGATATAAATAAGTGGTACTTAGGAGGAGGATAGAGATATACATATATATAGAAGAGGAGATATAGAGAAAGGAGATACATACATAGATATATATATAGAGAGAGAGAGAGAGAAAGACAAACGAGACATAGAGAGCGAGAGAGAGGAAGGGAATTGTAAAGAATGTATGAGTCATTAAGTTGGTGAGATAGAGAATGCATGAGCCACTCGATCCTGAGGGTTAGATCACGGGTTGAGGAGCCTAGTGCGATCTAGTCAGCCTTGCAGGGATCGAGGGGCCTATGGGAGAGAGGAGGGACTAAGACTGTAACCACATGCAGTGTGATATCTTTTGAAACTATAATAAAATACTGAGAGCCATATATTTATGGACATATCCCAGGAGGGGGTGAACCATGGTAATACTGTGTTATGTGACTGAATGAATGTTTCTTGGCTCTATTCAATTGATGAATGTTGAATGAATGAAGTAATTAAGTAGATCCGGTATTTTACATGCATGCATAGAATGAATATTATAACTAGATGTTAATGAACTGAATAAAGGTTACAACACAATAGCACAGATCTCTCTCAATCCCAGGTTGCAAACACCTGAGTATTGAAACCACCCATAGAGCTATCTCAGGTGATATTGCGTAGTGCAGTCCATGGATTGCGTTGCCTTCTGGGTTACCAAAGGGGTCAATAGTCTTTAAGGGATTTTTTTGGGAAGCTTCATAGTTATAAACTAGGGTAAAACTGTAATGGTTAAGAAGATTCAGAATCAGAATCCCTCAAGACCAATAAGAGTAGATAGATACAGGGAAAGAAGCCAACAAATGGTTCTGTTGTTGGGAAATTGGAAGACAATGGGATTGAACATATGAGATCTGTGGAAGAAGTGTCAAAAGAATATGGGATCATACGACAAGAAGGAGAAATAATGCGAACCTAAAAGGGGATGTTGAGATCATGGAACCCCACGAAGGAAGATATTGGAATCTTGTTGAAGACAAAGGATCTATAGTTTGTGCATAAAGATAACAAAAACATGAAGCTAACAGCACGCAAATATCTGGAAAAGTACATATTCACCGACTTGCACGAAGTATTTTTCTGTGAGTTCCCACACATATTGCAAGAGTGGATCAAAATATTGAAATAAAACCATCCTACGAATCGGATTAGACAGCTATAATGGAATCCTGAAGAGATCGCGCAACTACAACGAGTTGATAATTAATTTATGCGCACAGTAGATTTCTGGTTAGACAACATTGTTTCCAGATTTATCACAGAGTTTGCAGTAGATACATCAAATTTGTACAGTGTAGTTGAACAAGAATTCTTGAAGGGACCTTAAGGTAGGTACATCATATCATTATATAATTCCATTAATATATTTTTATATAAAAAACATGTAATGACAATGGAGTCAGACAACTAAACTTCCCTACGTGCATGGGGGAAGGGGGGAAGCACTGACAGGAAAATAAGAAATGGAAGGAGAAGGGGATATAGGAAATAAGGAGGAGGTATTGGACCCAACTATGATGGAATATGACAAGATCAAGTGGATCTTGGTGACAACTAGAAGGATGCGCAGTGGAGTACCCTACCAATATAACGAGAACACCAAGAAGAGAGTCGTAGCCATGAGGGAAGGCTTGGAAAGTGATGAAGAGGAGGTAGAGGATCTCCGGACTGTGGATTATATTGAGGAAATCCTGCGTGCGACATATGAGAGGAAGATGAGAGGTCCAAGAGTGGAAGTAGAAGGTAGCACTCCTATCCATATTAGTGTTAGTTTGGAACCCACAAACCCATGTGCGACCAATACACCAAGAAGAACACCATCGTTTAGACAACCAAATTTATGGAGAAGGAAGACAGAAGGAAGTACATCTACACAAGGAACAACATCTGGGGGAGCCAGTTCAGAAAGAAATAGTCAACATCTACATCGCGTGGAGGTAGTAGTTCAACATTTAAGATGGCATGACATGATCCAACCATGAGGTTACCATAATTAAAAGAAGAAGTATCGGAGGACCTGAAGAAGCACCTATTTATCTATGAAAAGATTTTGGAAGCAAAATAGATAATAGACGAGGAAACTAAACTTTCACAGTTAGCTATCACATTAAGAGATTGTGCACTGGATTGGTATATGATTTTAGTTGCAAGAAGTCTGCCAGGGACAACCAGAATGATTGGAGATATCAAGAAGTTGATGATAAATGAGTTCTAGAATCCGAGTTCAGAGGACCAATACATGAACATGATCATAGATATCAGACAGAAACCAGGAGAATCTTTATGGGAGATTGACCATAGATTCAAGCGGATAAAGGGAAAGCTAAAATATGTCATGAAGAATATGTAGCATAGGCACGTATTCGTCAATTCATTGTTACCACACTTGAAATATCCACTGTGACAATAGCAGTTTCATATGCAGGCAGAATCTCTACAGGAAGCCCTACAATTGGAAGAGAACCAATATCATAAGACAGATCCATCCATCGAGGAGTTGAAGGAGGATCTAAAGAACTTAACATTCCAACTAAACCAAAACAATAACAAACACAAAAGAGAAGTTGTTTGGTGTACCACATGTAGGACAGAAGGACACCATAAGAACGAATGTCCAACATTCATGAAGTACATGGTAGCGGGAATTCCAAATCCATTACCAACAAGAGGACTATCGTACGAGATATGTAAGAAAGAGGGTCATGATCCATATCACTACCCAATGATGCAAAAGTACTAGACAGTGTCGAAGAGCTTGTATTGCAACTTTTGCAAGTCAGTAGGCCATGATGACAAATATTGTAGAACCATGGAGTTGATGAGGGAAATAACATCAGATTCATATAGGGTACAGGAAAAAATGATAAGTGGGAAAGACACACCCCATTTTAATCAAGTACCAACCCCGTACAACACTACGCAACAACATTATAACACTGTGCAGCAACCACACAACACTGTGCAACCCCAGTATAATACCATGCAGCCACACTATAATTCCATGCAGTATAACCAGGCGCCTCAGTATAACGTGCCTCGAGGGGATCGATCTAGCTATAGAGGCGGAGGAAGAGAAAGAGAAGGCTTTGGAAGAGGTAGAGGACCAGTGGTATGTCACAATTGTCATCAACCGAGACACTATGCAAGAGAATGTCCACTTCGACCAGCGACCTGTATGTATTTTCATGCATCAGATCATGACACAGAAGAATGATCGATGCTATTAGGAAATATCCAGGAGAAGAGAAATCAAAACAATCAAAATGTTGAACCAACACAACACCAATGGGTGAAGAACAATGTCGAACCAAGGAAACAGTTTAACGCACATAACGAGAAGGAGATATTCAAGCAAGGAAGACAATAATTTATGAAGCCAGACATTGTGTCAACATCAACTGCGTAGCATAGTAAGGAAGTACTCGATTACGAGATGCCTTCATCGTTGGATCACATGAAATAAACACAGCCCATGGGACAAGTACGTACGTTAAAGGATTTTTGCAATCATGTGTAAAACTACTAAATGATCCATCCTCTTTTAAAGTATTACAAAACATGCTAGAAAAATGTAGTGCAGAAGCAAAAGGAAAATTAGAGAGAAAACAGTCAATCACCTACATACAAGGAGGATAACAAGTAGGGAGTTTAGGTTCAATGCCAACATTGGAGATTTCAACATGGGAGATATTATATTGGATTTAGGATCCAAAGTCAATGTATTACCCAAGAAGACATGGAAATGTATGGGAGAACCCACATTAGGATATTCA
This sequence comes from Picea mariana, assembly GCA_032191745.1. NCBI lineage: Eukaryota > Viridiplantae > Streptophyta > Pinopsida > Pinales > Pinaceae > Picea > Picea mariana. The sequence continues at coordinate 7,769 of JASDQU010751873.1, forward strand.
CATGTTCAACTGAAACTAGAAAACTAGCATATATTTCTACCAATTGGAAGACTAAAAGGAGTGACAGTAGACCTGGATGGAGTACGGACTAAAGCCAATTTTGAAGTAATTGAGATAGTGGACGAAAAAAATCCTTATCCAACATTTCTTGGCTTGGACTAGGCATTTGATAACCAGGCCATAATCAACGTAAATACACAGAAGATGAATTTCGAGTCAGGAGAATACAGAGTCATTGCACCATTGGATCCATCAGAAGGGGAAATGTTTGTAGAACCTACTTGCTTGGCCCTGGAGGAAATTAACTAGCTATACAAAAGAACTGCGCAAGATGAGGATTATGTAAACCCAACTACAGATGGGGTATTTAGTTGGTGAAGTATCACTTCATGTGCATCAGACTCAGATACAGGATTAGAGAATTGGCAACAGAGGTTACATGAGTTCTCCAAAAGGAGATGCGCAAGAATAGACCATGTAGTAAGATGGGTAGGTACGGAGATAAGGGAACCTCCCAACTTCCATGGGGTGAAAAACCTAGAAACATTCTTAACACGGTATGAATATGAAGTGTTCAAAAATCAGAGGCTCTTAGCCCTAGATATAGCACTCAAGGAGACACCTGCGATATGGTGGGGTGTGCACAAAGAAACAATCCAGGACAGGTACCAATGTAAGTGGCTACTGCGCATTAGATTTGGTCCAGAACAAAGAAGAAACCAGCAGCTGAAATATGATGGAAAGGGGGCACCAACAGATACCTTGGAGAAGTGCAGAGCGTTGTGTAAAATGACACCATCAGAGGAATGGCCTTACCATTTCGTACACACATTAGAGGGCATCCCAACAAACTGGTATACAGACCAAGAATAATGTAGAGGAACTACAAGATGGAAAGTATTACAACAAAACTTTACAGTCACTTTCTCATTTGAGCATGAGAACCCCAACTTAGACACAAAAATTAAACAAATCCAAGGGGTGATATTCATTAAGGAACTATAATTTGAACTCATAACAGAAGAACAACAACAAAACAGAAAGATAATGAAATAACTATTGTCATGCTACCATGTGTAGGAAGAAGCACCAGACAAATATGACCCACGTGATATTCAGATTGAGAAAGGTGAAGGAGAAAGAGAAGTGGAAGGTCCAACTCTGGGATCAGAAGTGATTGTTGTGCGGATCAAGGTGAATAAATTAACATCGAGGCAGTTGAGAATCCAAAAATGGCCAACATTGGAGACTATTGGGATGAGAAAACAGTGGAAAGTATAACAGAGTTACTGCGTGAATACAACGACATGTTCCCAACAACATTCACTGAAATTAAAGGCATAGCTGGAGAGATAGGAGAAATGAAAATATTTCTCATAGCTGAGGAAAGACCGATCAGACAGTGACCATACAAACTAAACCCGATATATAAAAAAAAAAATCAAAGTTGAGATCGATAGGATGTTGGAGGCTAGAATCATAAAACTTGTAGAAGAACTGGAATGGATAAGCCTAATGGTAGTTCAGGAGAAGAAACAAGGGGGGATAAGAATATGCATCGACTTGAGGAAGTTGAATGATGCGTGTCTACATGACCCATTCCCTACCCCATTCACAGATGAAGTCCTCGAGAATGTAGGAGGACAAGAATCTTATTCATTCACCGATAGGTTCTCAGGATACCATCAGATCAAGATAGCACCAAAAGACTAATACAAGACCAATTTTTCCACGGAATGGGGATCCTACTAGTATACAGTCATGCCATTTGGATTGATGAATGCACCAGCAATATTTTCCATAGTAGTCATAGTTGCATTTAATTAATTTAACCACTGGCTTCTAGAGGTATATCTAGATCATTGGACAGTCTATAGTATATTGAAAGACCATGTAGAGGTCTTGCGGATGATGTTAGAAATATGCAGGCAGCTCTAGATTTCGTTAAATATCAAGAAGTGCATCTTTGGAACACCTTTTTGGATACTATTGGGCCATATAGTATGCAAGAAAGTTTTTCTAGTAGATCTTGTGAAGATTGCAGTAATTATTAACCTGCCTTCACCAAAAATAGTCTGTCAATTGAGAGTGACATTGGGACACACAAGATACTACAAAAACTTTATAGAGGGGTATGTGCAAATCACCGCGCCAATGGATAAATTGCTAAGGAAAGACACAAAGTTCTAGTGGAATGAGGACTTTCAACACAGTCTAGATACCCTGAAAAATAATATGGTAACCGCACCAATACTAGTATTCCCGAATTTGGAAAAGACATTCCACGTACATGTAGATGCATCGATCATAGCACTTGGATCTATTCTGGCATAGCCAGGAGTAGGAGAATTGGACCATTCTATAGCATTTCCTAGCAGAAAAATGTTAGAATCAGATAAGAACTACAACACTACAGAGAGGGAAGGCTTAACTATGGTCTACGCACTTCAAAAATTCAGGCATTATTTATTGGGGAAACATTTCAAGATGTTCACATGCCATTCAATGCTTAAATACCTCATCAGCAAGTCAGTGTTGGGGGAAAGAATTTGAATATGCTTATTGTTGTTTAAATAAATTGACTTTGAGGTGATAGTCAAACCAAGAAAGTTAAACACGGGACCTGATCACCTGTCGTGGGTTACTAACAGAGAACAACCCATGAATCTAGAGGAAACATTTCCCGACGCATAGTTATTTTCATTCCAGATAGATGATGAATACTTCACAGACATCATCTAGTGCTTGAGTACAGGGACTATGCCATAGGAATACAACATTGCTCAGAAGAAAAATCCGGTAGTCAAGGTTGCATATTACCAGCTAAGTGAAGGACACCTATACAAAATCGGTACAAATAGAATCTTGAGAACACGAAAGAACAAGGATCTTAGTAGAATCCCATGAGGGAATAGCAGAAGGAAATTATGTAGGAAAAGCTACCACATAGAAGGTATTGCGCGTAGGATTATGGTGACCGACTATTCACAGAGACTCAAAGGATTACTTCCAAAAATGTGATGTATGTCAGAGGGTTGGTAAACTGAATAAAAGGGATGAGATGCCCCTGTGACCATAGGTAACCTTACAGGTATTTGAAAAATGGGAAATAGATTTTGTGGGAGCAATTAACCCACCAGCAAAAAGGTCAGGAGCGAGGTACATTATCACTGCAAAGGAATACCTGACAAGATGGGCAGAAGCATCACTAGTAAAAGATTGCATCACAGAGACAGCAACACACTTCCCATTTGAGCAAGTGATCAGTAGATTTGGTTGCCCAAGAATTTTGATGAGTGACCAAGGCACTCACTTTATTAACAGTACTATTAAGGCTATGACTGAGGAATTTGAACTTAATCATCAAAAGATTACACCATATCATCCTCAAGACAATGGAACAGTGGAAGCCTTTAACAAAATCCTTGAAAATGCATTAACGAAGATATGCAACGTAAACAGGGATGATTAGGACTTGAAGATACCAGCAGTATTGTGGGCATACAGGACCACATGCAAGAAATTGACAGGACAAATGCCATTCAAATTGGAGTATGGAAAAGAAGATGTGGTGCCACTATAATTTTTGGTACCTAGTCTGTGAGTAGCATCAATTACAAACATGACAGAATGAGGTGTAGTACAGGAAAGGATAAATCAGCTGATGATCATGGAAGAATATAAGATTCTAGCAGGGTTCCACCAAGAAGCAAATAAATAAAGGGACAAATCTTGGAATGACAAACATATCAAGCGAAAGAATTTTAAGGAAGGAGACTCAGTCTTGGTGTATGACACCAAATCGCTTCAGCACCCAGGAAAACTCAGGATGCATTGGTTAGGACCATATGAAGTAAATATTGTCACAGATGGAAGAGATGTATAAATGAAGGATTTAGGAGGAAAAGAACTCAGAGGAATGAACAATGGGAACCGACTAAAGCTATACAGGGACAGTCGACATACTGGCACTTAAAAAAAAAACACAAAGAAGATATTGCTCTGAAAAGACAAACATTTAACAAAGGAATAGGGCGCCGAGAAGAGAATGAGAACACACACTCAAAAATGTCGGCATGACAGAAGAAAAGGCTAATGGTCACTACAAAGTGGGAAATAATGGAAAAGTGGAAACAACAGGAAAGATGGATATGGAAAATAACTGCCAACTGGAAATGACAAGGGAATTCAATAGCAAGTACGCGAGAAGCACCGGTTCAATTAAAACAAAATTTGGGTAATGTCTCCAAAAAGATTCACACGATTCCTATATAAGAGAGTATGCGGGATTGGGGAGGTTATTGAGGAAATAAGAAAAACATAGAGAAATATGTATAAAGAGTTGAGAGAGAAGGTTGCACAGGTTACAGAGGCCACTACATTTGGTGGAAAACAACCTTAACACCATGGCACCACCCAAAAAGGGAGAACTGAACCAGACTGGTTGACGACCCCGAAGCAATGCCAGATCCTCACTGCAAGAACAGGGAAGTGAACACCAACYACTTYAGCCTCCAAGATTTGTTAATGTGGACGAAATCCCATCGCTCGATATGACACTAGGAAGCCGCACACCTATTGTGGAGGAAACCTAGCAGACAACACCAGTGGGAATGGACACAGATGTACCAGAAGGGGGACAGGGAYAACAGGTTGAGGATGYAGAAAATCATTCACACTTCGAAAACCCTGAAGAAGGCCCTAGAGTTAATGGGATGGTCTCGAACCAGGAGGAAACAAATCCACCACAAGGGTCACACACAACCACACCAGAATAGYAACATGAGGGAATGGTGGAAGATGTTACTGACCGACTTGATGAGTATGSAGAAGAGAAGACAATGGAGGCTAGAACCTCGAGTCAACCACCACAATGGAAGGGCAAGTAGGTGTTACCAAGGTCACCTCACAGGCAGGCCACCACAACCATTGTCTTGCCACACATTCTGGAAGGGGTATGTATAGCAGGAAATATGTTAGGCCATGTGGAGAAATTGAGGTACTCAGACCATGACGTGACAGACATGAAAAAGTTCCTAGAGTTCGCAAAGAAATTTTAGCTACAGACTGTGGGTATGGAACCCTTTGGCAAACCAGTTAATCAACCAGTCCAGTGGACAGCCGAATTTGCCAAAAACGGGAGTCTAGGCTTGTTGGACATCCTACACTTTCGGAGGGGCAAATACGAAAACAACTGCGTCAAGTAGCTAATGGAAGTCACCCATGGAGGATACTTGTGGATGGAACAGTTCGTCTCAATAGACGTTGAGCTTATTGCATACATCACAGGGCTGCCATCACAAGGGGATGACCCTATTAGAATATGAAAGATGTGTGCTTGTTTTACCATTGACAATACCCTTGTCACCCAATCATAGGCCGAAGCCACCCTCCGAGCACCTTAACCTTGATAGAGAATCACTCCGGAATAAAACCCTAGGCTAGATAGCCAAAAAAAGGGTAGCACACCTTTCCCCAAGGATAGTGCACCAACAAAGACTGATCAGATGTTCCAAACCCTAGCCAAGAGATAGTCCAAGATAAAAAATAACTGCTAGCTACAACAACTGCACCAACGGCTCTCCTCCAAATCTGCGCACAAGACTGCAACTACACTGTGCATAATTGGCTCTCTACAACTGCTAAGATGTGTCAAATGAGAGACTGGCACCCTGTATTTATAATGGTTCTGGCAAACTTACTAGGGCCGACTTCTCCTTCTAGGTACCTGTCTGTTTAGTGTATATTAATTCTTCTGGCTGACTTCTTCTCTTGGAGGCTAATAACCTAATATGAATTATCTTCTTGAGTCGACAAGTCTTCTAGGGTTATTAGCCAACTCATTAGGGTTTCTCTTGCTTCTAGGAGTCTTCTATTCTTGTCAGGTTTACACGTGGAAGTAAATACCTCCCGCAGCTACCATAATATAAACACTCCCTCCTATCTAGGGAGGTATTTACAGGTAATGGTATTGAGCACAAAAGCATACCAGTCACCTGGTAGAATCAACATAGTCGTCTAGATATCTCATGAATGGACCATGAGCATCACCATCACCATTAGTGTCATCAACTGCATCATTTCTCGAAACCATACTCTATCTGAGTAATTAGACATGATCCTCACTCCATAGAGTGATACAAGATCCATTATTCTAATATACAAGAGTAAATGCTCTGAACTATTTTTCGTCTGGAAAATCTCTATTCATCATTCATCTAGTTGATGATTATCTCCAATAAATTGTTGATAGTCTTCAAGGAAATTAGAACAAAAATAGAACACAATTGTGTCTATCCATAGTAGTACATAACTACAATCCAGTGGTACACTACCACACTAAGTAACACACAAGTACTTGATCAGCAACGTATAGTCACGAACAGTGGAACATATCCACCACAGTAGTCTACATCTACTGTCATACAGTCTTCATAACAAACATCTAATAGAAACCTTCACAAAAACAATGTTATGATATAAACTAAATCATATGGGCCAATCTTTCACTCACATCTGTGAGATCTAAAAGAATATCTGCCCTCAGAGTAGAACAATGAGATATCTGGACTATTCTTCTCAAGCAAGGAAGAATAATTGTCTTGTCTTCTAAAACTGGACCAATCCCCACCCTGGGCCATTCTTCCTACACTAATCAAAGTGCACCCTAGAGAGAATGTATAGACCCTAAGGATTGTTGAGCCTGGACCATTACCCACCCTGGGCCATTCCTCCTACACTAATCAAAGTGCACCTTGGAGAGAATGTATAAACCCTAAGGAATGTCTGTCCTTGATTGTTGAGCCTGGACCATTCCCCACCCTGGGCCATTCCTCCTACACTAATCAAAGTACACCCTGGAGAGAATGTATAAACCCTAAGGAATGATTGTTCGAACCATTTCCTCTATTAACCACAAGAGGAAAACACGGTCCTATATCAACCTCCAAAACAAACCATTCCTCATGTTAACCAGAATGAGAAATCGTTGTCCGGCGAGGCGGGACAGTCTTCTTGAGTAACCCTCAAGAAGAGAGACTTCCCTAGACAACTCCCCATGTTAACCACAATGGGAATTCAGTGTCTATGATACATCAGCAATCTGGACCATTTCCCATGTTAACCACAATGGGAAATCGTTGTCCGTCAGAAATATCAATCCACTTTCCGAACAGGAAAGCATCTGTCCAAGATGAACTATTTTTCAATCTTGAAAATGAATGTCTTCAATAATATTTTTAGTTCTCCCTCCCAAACTGGGAGTCATCTCTTCCTTTTTCAATAAGGAATTCATCTACATGAGCTCCATCTTGAGTACGCAAACTCTTTCATCTTGCATAGAAGCTTTACCAAAATGTCTGCTTATCTGCTCATCTGTGGAGATATGTATTGGAGAACCACTTTCTCCTTTCTGCACTTCATCATGGATAATGTAATGCTTGATTTCAAATTTAATTTAGTCTGAAACACTGATTTTCTATGAAGGCTTCATGTAGCTCTGAACAATAGAGTATATCATTGTTGGAAAAGCTGGAACATATCCATGTGATACTTCTTCTATCATCATGAGATCTGATCTACTAAGTAATCATCTTGATGTTGTAGGGAATATTCACCATGCTGATACTGTGCACAGGAGGTTCTCCATCAAGTTATCTTCTTATATCTGCATACAAGGGTCTCTTTATGGTATGCCTCAAAGTCTTGAGATTACTCTTCATATTCTCTTTATTCAATTTCTCTCGAGAACATTCTTGTATTCATCTGATGTAGAACTCCAACTCATGGATGTTGCAGATGATATAATGACTCATGTAGTGACAAGTCTAGTTTACTGGAATAAGTAATCATCATAGTCTTCTCCCTCCATCTGGGAGAACCTCTAGTTTTTAGATCTCGCAATGATTTCATTCATAAGTATTCCATGGATTGTTCTTCATCACGACTTTCAGTTCCTCTACTTGATTTATTTTATTGAGTTTATATCAGGCTAATAATCTTGTGATTCTTGATGCAATGACTGGTTGTTCTGGATTCTCTTTCTTTCTTGGAATCTTCGTGTGTTTCTTTAGTTCTTGGGTCCATGGATTTTCTCATAGATTTCATGCCCTAAGGATTCCATCATAGGATCATGGATGTGGATGAACAACCAGGGATACTTTAAGGCTTCTCTTTGAAGTATACATACCGTCTTTCATTGCTGGTATGATGGATATATACTTCATCATCTTCAATGCATCATAAGATTAGCTCCCTCCTAATCCTTTCTTCATGTATGAGTGCATATAATCGGCTCCCTCCGCCTAACAGAGTCCACGCTTTCATCTTGTTGTCTTCTACAAAACGTCATAAGTCTTTTTCCAATTTCCTCTTGATTGTTGACTTCTTTCTATCTTTGCTTCTTCTAAGTCTCTTCATGATTGATTCATCTTATCTTGCAATAGATTCCACATGATTTGTATTTCATCTTTTCATGTGTATTATCTAATGATATCCATTCTTATCTTGTTGTTCTTCCATAGGTATAATTCTTCTTGGAATACATTATCTTCCAAGAGATAGATATACAAGATATGTACAAAGATGATATAGATAAGATATGTACAAGAAATAAGAAGAGTTGTGTTACCTTTAGAAGAAGAAGTCTCTTCCATCCTGCTTAGCCTTCTTTGTGGGTTCCTTTTCTTTGGAAATTGATGCTTCGTGTTTCTCCTTCCTTTTCTTTATCTCGGGACAATGATTCTTGTAGTGGCCATACTTTCGAAAGTTGAAGCATTGTACTTCTGAAATGTCTTTCTCTTGATTTGGCTTCCTCCTTGAACCAATCTTCCTTTTGTTCCTGAAGTTCTTGAATCTTGTTGTGAAGGCTTGATTATCATACTTCTTTTGGGGTTTCTCTTTTGCACTGATCCTTGATTATTCTTGAGCACAGCAAGTCCAAAGTTCTTCAAATGTCAGATACTCCTTTCTTGTGTTCATGCTTGCAGCAAATGCATCCCACGTCTTGCGAAGACCATTGAGTACTATGTTTATCAATTCTTTCTCTGATATGATCTTTTCAATAGCTTGTATTTAATCTCTTAACTGAGAGACTCTCACAAAGTATGATGTTATGTTTTCATCGTCATTCATCTTCATGTCACAGAGTTCATTCTTTAGACTCATTACTTGTCCAATGTTTCTGACTGAGAAGAGATTTGTTAGGGCATCATACATCTTCTTCGATGAGTCAAGATGGGAGATGTAGGGTATCAAGTGGTATTTTATATATTCCACTATGATACTCATAGCATTGATATCACTGTCTTTAAACTTCTCCATAGCTGCAACGTTTTGTGGTT